>PVKA01001280.1:100112-152207 GCA_004027165.1 Ctenomys sociabilis
TTTTTTTTTTTTTTTTTTTTTTTATTTTTTTTTTTTTTTTTTTTTTTTTTTTTTTTTATTTTTTTTTTTTTTTTTTTTTTTTTTTTTTTTTTTTTTTTTTTTTTTTTTTTTTTTTTTTGCGGAACCAGGGATTGAACTCAGGTGCTTGTGCTTGCCAGAGAAGCACTGATTCCACTGAGCCATCCCCCCAGTCTCTACATTGATTTCTTTTTAACATATTATTACAGGGTCTTAGTACATAGCTCTGACTCAGAGTGGTACTCCTGATTTTAGCCTCCCCAGCACTGGAATGGAATTACAGTTATGTACCAACATGCCCAGTCTCAGTGGCTGGCTGAGTATGCCTGGGGATGGGGCTGACATGGCATGTGGTACCAGGAATTGAACCCTAGTTCTTGTATTTGCCAGGCAGGCACCTAGATTGCTGAGCTATTTTGCTGGATCTTTTAGATTGAGTCTTAAGTATTTCATATTTTTCAGTGCTGTTCTGAAGGGTGTGGTCTTTCTAATTTTTCTCAATGAGTTGTTTTGTACAGGAACTCTTGATTTTTGAGAGTTGACTTTGTATCCAGCTATGCCAGTGAATTCATTATTAAGTCTAGAAGTCTGCATGAAGTTTTAGATATTATGCCCTCTGTGAATAATGATAATTTATATTAGCTTCTTCCTTTCATATGCTTATTTCTTTTATTTCTCTTGCCGAGTTGCTGTGGCTGGTGCTTCCATAACTACATTAAGTAGCAGTGGTGATAATGGACATCCTTCTCTTGTTGCTGATTTTAGAGCGAAAGCTTTCAGTTTTTGTTCATTTAGTATGATGTTGGCTGTTGTCTTTTATCAGCTTGAATTAATGACATTCCTGATTATGTGCAGGTTTTTTTTTTTATCATCAGTGAATTTTGGACTTCGTCAAAAGCTTTTGCTCCATCACTTGAGATGATTATGTGACTTTTGTCTTTGATTTTATAAATATGAAGCATTCCTTTTTTGATATGCATATTTTGAGCCATCCTTGCATTTCTGGGATGGATCCCACTTGGTCATGGTGTATAATCATCTTGGTGATTTACTGCATTCTGTTTGCTAGAATTTTATTAAATACTTTTGAATCTATATTCATTAATGAGATTGGCCTGTGGTTTTCTTTTTTTGTAGGATCTTTTTCTGGTTTTGGTATCTGAGTTGGTATTTGTCTCCAAGAATGAATTAGGAAAATTTGCATCTTTTTCATTGTCCTTAAAGAGTTTGAGAAGTATTGATGCTAAATTTTATCTAAATTTCTTTAGAATTCTTAGCAATGAATCTACCAGGACCTGGAATTTCCTTATTTATTTATTTATTTATTTGGTACAGGGTCTCACCATGCATCTTGGATGAAGTAATCCTTGTGTTTCTGCTGCCCCAGTGCTGGGCTTAGAGGAGGGTGCCATCACACCTGGTTTCAGTGGCAAGCACAGCGATCGTTCAGGTTTGGTGTATGGCCAAGCATATGGTACTAGGGATCTAACTCATGTCCTTGTGATTGCGAGATAGACACTTAGACCACTGAGCTGTCTTGAGGATCTGGGTTTTTCTTTATCAGTAAGCTTTTAATTAAATTTTCTACTAAAATAGCTGATTTTGGGTTATTCAGATTTTCTCTATCTTCTTGATTCAGCTTTGGTAATTTATTTATATCTAGCAACCTGTGCATTTCCTCTGTGTTTTGCCTCCCATGGGAGTAAATATTTTCAAAGTACCTATTGATGATCTTCTGACTTCCCACAGTATCTTTAGTGATTTCACCTTTTTTCATCGACAATGCATGAATTTAAATCTTTAATTTTTTCTTGGATAAGATTCACTAAGGATTATTTATTCTTTCAAAGAATTAACTCCTTTAATTCTTTTTTGTTATTTTCTTAGTCTCAATTGTCTTAATTTCTGCTTTAGTCTTTACAATCTCCTCCATTTGTGGGCTTTGTTCTTGTCTTGCTCTTCTTTTTCTAGAAGCTTGAAGTGCAACATTAGTTTGTTTATTTTGTTTTCCTGTTGTGAGAATTTACTTATATAAATTCAATATTAGCACTCTTTTCATTGTATCCCACAGGTTCCAGTATGTTGTACATATTGCCAAAGTTTTCCTTTAATTTCACCTGTGACTGATGGTTGTTCAGGATGATGTTATTTAATTTCTGTGTGTTTTTTGAGTTTTTCATTTTCTTTTAAATATTGACCTACAGTTTCATTGTATGGTGCTCAGCTAATAAGCATGGGATAATTTCAGTTTCTTTGCCTTTACATAAGCATGTTCTATGGGCTATTCTATGGGCTCTTTTAGAGATTATCCTGTGTGTAGCTGTGATGGATGTGTAACCTGATGTTGAGTAGAGCACTCTATGAATCTGTACTAAGTCCCTTTATTCACATCTTTGATTCAGTTCTCTTATTTATTTGCTGTTTTTTGCCTAGTTGATTTATCTCTTTGTGACAATGGGGGTATTAAGGTTCCCTGTTACAATTGTGTTGTTGCTCATTTGACATATAGATAAGCTTTTATTATTTTCATGTCTATTCATATTTGCTTCATAAAGCTGGGTGTTCATATATATATATATATATAATAATCATATATATATATATAATTATTATCCCTTCATTTCAAATTTTCCCCTAATGAGTATGTAATGCCTTCATTATTTCTTTTGTCATTTAGGTTTGAAATTCACTTTATCTACAAAAATCATAGCTATCCTTCCATTTACTAAGTTCCTGTTGCATGGAGTATTGTTTTCCATCCTTCAACTTTCACTCTGTAAGTTTCTTTTTAGTTAAATGTGTTTCTTATATAAAGCATACTGTTGATCTTGTTTCTTATTGCATTCTTGCAATCTATTTCTTTTGATTAGTGAATTGAAGCCACTTATATTGATGGCTATATTCTTGTCATGTTATTTTCTTGCTGTTGGTTTCCTTCTTTCCATCTCCCCTTAATTGCTTTCCCTGGGTGGTAGTTTCTTTCTGATGTTATTCTTGGAATTGTGTTCATTTTTATTCCAGTCTAGAATATCTTTCATAACTATTTTTAGGGTTGTCATAGAAACATTTTATTTCTTCATTATTATTATTATTATTATTATTATTATTATTTTTGGTTCATGGGATCAAATTCCGGACATGTGCTTGCCAGACAGGCACTGATACCACTGAGGTATCTCCGTGGCCCTTTCCTCATTAATTTTCAAAGATCATTTTGCAGGGTACATACATCTGGTTTGGAAGCTGTTTTATCTCTAGACTTGAAGTGCTTCACTCTTGTGAGTTTGTGTTGAGAATTTGACCATTATTCTGGTGTGGTTTCCTTTGTAGATAATCTGTTTGTTTTTCTCTAACAACTTTTAATATTATGTTTTTATACTGAATTTCAGAATCTTGATTACTGTATGTCTGGGCTTAAATTGTGTTACTCATGGTCTTTTGGAGTTCTATATGCCTCTTTTACTGTGTGTCAAGAGGTTTTCCCTTCCTGGGGAAGTTTTCTGCTATTCCTTCTGCAAACAGTTTTTTTTTTAATATAATTTTTGACTCCTTTTTCATTGAATCTATTAAGACTATATTGTTTCTTCTTGCATCTTGCAGCTATTCAACTTTTATTTCCTGGTTCCTTATTCTGTTAAGGGATCTTTCTTTTCATGATCACCAGCTATAATCCTGTCTTCAAGGTCTGCAAATTTATCTTCAGTTTCATTCAAGTGGTTTTGTGAGATTTTAATGGAATTTTAAATTTTCTGCTTATTTCTTATATTTAAATTTTTTCCTGTATTGTTCATTCAAGATTTTTATCATTTTCCTATGTTACTCTGTTTTGTTATCTGTGTCTTCTTTAGATATGCTGAAGAATTCTTTCATTGTTGTTATCATTTCCTTTTGTACCTGAGAGATTATTTCGGACCTCATTTCCTATATAGCTTTATGGAACTGCACTTTGATGCTATCATTTCAGAAATTTCAGGTGTATTCCAGTTTATTCTATGTTGATGTCTCCTAGATTTGTGTGGATGGGCTAGAGGTCTGAAAGTTTTATTTTGCTTCTTCATTTTGTATTTCAAAAAATTTTTAATTTGTTTTCTGTGATGATCCTTGTGCATTTTTGTAGTAAGTAAATAATATCAAGGCCTCTCTAGGAAAAGATTGTTCTTTAGGAATGCCTTCTATGTGTAGGAGGTTCTTAGTTTGTGTTTGTCCTATAATTGTATCTTCCAATTAATCGAGAGTGGGATGTTGGTATCTGTTCGCTTGTGTCCCCAGTCTTTTGTTGTAGGGCTGTGGCAAGGGTGTTACCATAGAGCTTCCAAGTATTGTTAGAGAAGGGAGAGCAACTCACTGCAGTGGATATAACAACATAGCTGAAGTAGCACAACAGAAATAATGATAGTATCAAGCACAATTTAGAGATTGACCAGACTCTGAGAACTATTTGCTTTGCACTTTTCACCAAAGGAGCAAAACATATAGCTATATAAAGAACCAACTGTAAATTAGGAATTTGTGTGCACAGTGTTTCTCTTTGGTAAAGTGGATTTACCTTATGGTATGGAAATTCAGGGAGGATGGTGTGTAAGATAAAGATAACTGGAAAGGAAGTAGAAGCTAGGCTGGAGGACAAAGGATGTCACACAAGGTTTGGGAGAAGGGATTGGAAAGACGAATGAATATTTCAGGGTTTAGCTGAACTTGGTCTCTGGATTTGAGGGATGAGTTTAGAACAAGAAAAAGCAAAAAGAAAAAGTTGAGAAAAAGAGAAGTAAGCCAAAGGAATATAAAACAAGAAAAAATGTAATGAAATTATATTAAAAATAAAATAAAGGGGCAGTCCCATGTGCACATTTCTATTTTGCATGTCTTTGTACCCAAGCACAATGCTGGTTCACCTAACTTACTAGCTGATGGTTCATATTTTTGACTTCTTCATCTCACTGGTCCTGCCTGTTCATCACGTTTGTCCTAGTCTGGATCCTACTGTATGACTATCCTTCCCCTGGTGGCCTGGTATTGTGCTGTAGGGGCATAAGCCAGGTAACTGGGTCCCTCTGGCTAAACTGGTGACCAAGTACTGCATGCTTCCCATGCTGGCATATGATTCTGTTGCTTATTTATTTTTTGAAACAAGGCTTTCCTTACTCTGCAGTTGAAGTTGGCCTTGAACTCACTATATATCCCAGGTTGTCCTCAGACTCATGGAGATCCTCTTGTCTCAGCCTCCCAAATGCAGGGATTCCAGCTGTGAGCTACCATACCCAGAAAAACTATAGTTTTAAAAAATAGTCATCAATAATAATTTTTAGAAGTAACAATTTTAGCTCACCATATAATGAAGCTCAGAAGTGGCTGATGTTTTCTTGTTTAAGGACATGGTATACCCTGAACCCTAGTAATTTATGAGTATGGGGTTGTTCCTGCTAATCTCAATAAAGGAAAGTTTCCTTAAAGATCTCTTTCAGAAACTATTGATTTTCTAGCACAGTGTGTACTTATCTGTGATGCCAAGTTTGTGGCATCATCTGTCTAGGTCATTAGAAAACAGCTGAAACTATTTCTTTTTAAGTTTTTCTTCTTTTATAAAAGTTCAATATCATGGACTTCATGAGGCAGTCTGGAAAATGCTATTCTATAAATTAATCTGAAATTATATATCATATCATCTGAGGTTTCTCTATAATCATTCAAAGAAGGTAAATTATGATTTATAGGTTTACATGTTCTTTATTGTAATAGAGAGTAATTAAAACTACCAAGATAATTTATATCATTCTAGAGTTCAATCATCAGAGAAGAGAAGTAAATTCATTCAAATTCATGGCACAATGCTTGAATTAGGGCTGCCAGATTTCATAAATAAAATTACAAGATACCTTCTAATTTAGTTTAAATTGGTTTAAGACAGATAATGATTTTTAAGTCTATATGACGCAGTACTTCATATATACTTATACTAAAAATGTATCTATATTTATCTGAGAATCAAATTTAACTGGAATCCCTGGATTTCATCAGGACATCCTACAACCTAATCAGAGTCATAAAATATGTCAAAAAGTGTCTTATATTGTGAGTAAAGAGCTTTGCATCAATTGTTCATACTTTTAGTTACCCTTCAGTATTACACTGACATAGAGTAGTCAGAGAAGGAAGCCATTTGAAACATGTTTCACACATTAAATATTTCATGAATGCCTTCTGTGTGTTTAGCTTTGTTCTGGGTTCTGAGATGACAGATCCAAGGGAAGTAAAAGCCAAGTTTGTACCCTTTAATCAACTTTCCTTGCACATAAGATAAATAAGTATTGGAAACCTAATGCACAACCAGTGAATGTGTTGTGCACTTGGAATTTACTAAGAGACTAGATCACCTATATTTGCACTACACTCACACATAAAAAAGCACTCTGAGGGACAGAATAGTTATTTAGCTTGATCGTATAATCATTATACAGTGGGCACATATATAAAGCATCATATTATATACCTTGAATATATAGTTTTGTTAATCATAATAAAGGTAGGGGAAGACCTTTTATTTTTATTTTTATTGTCTTGTGGACTAATCAAATGATAAAGGTAACAGCCTTTGAATTCTTTCTTTAGCATTTGTAAATCAGAAACCACACAGGCAGAGGGACAATCAGAACAACAGTGAAATTAAGACATTGGTGAAATGCCTTCCTGGAAGCTTGGAGAGGTAGAATTCTCCACAGGCTTTCCATATTCAGTATGTGCTGTCACCTATTTGTTTTATGCCATAAGATAAGATTGGATAATTTGCAGTTTCTATTGAGCTATGTAGAAGTTCTCCCTGCACTGCAAGACACTTGCATTCTTTTTAAAATTATGGAGAAATTTTTGTGGCTTAACCAGAATTCACCTTGAACTGCTATTGCCCTAGAGTCCTGTTTGTACAGCACATCAAATTCTCTTGGAAGTTTCTCATGTGACTGCTTCTGGCTAATTGTTGTTTTGGAATTAGTGCAATTTTGATTTTGTTGCCTTTCCCATCACGATGCAAGTTTCTTCCTCAGATGTCAGTTGTTTCAAACACCTTGAATGCACTGTGTACCTTACACCTTACCCCATTCCATCTGTGCAGAACCAGCAGTACGTTTAGTGTAAGTCTATTATTTATTAGGTTAGAGACCTTACTTAAATGGATTTATATCTGTCTCTCTGGTTACTTATGTACTCATCTATACTGCATGGTAGGAGAAGTCCACAATGTTAACCATCATCAAAACACTGGGCAAATTTTCAACTTCTCAGGCCCTTGGCATAATATTACGTGCCAATTTACAAGGAATCATGCAAACACTGGATTCTTTCACTAACACCTGCAATTCAAAAATGACACAGGTTTGTGAATAGTCAGAACACAGAACAAGAATGCATGGCAGTGAAAGACTGGGTAGATAGCTTAGTGGAATAAGCACCTGCCTGGAAAGTGCAAGGTCCTGAGTTCAATCCTTAGTACCACAAAACAGACAAAAAACCCAAATACAAAAGAAACTACAACAATGAAGTTCAGATACAGATAATGGCCAAATCAAAGGTCAGGAATGCCACTCAATAGTAGTGTGCTCTTCTAGAATTGGTAAAGCCCTGGATTAGATGCCCAGCACTGGCAAAAGAAAACATTGTGTCTGGCCAAGCTCATTACCACTTTACAATGAAGTACTGATGCCAGTAGCCCCTCCTTGGAAAGGGCTCCTCCAGTCCTTTGCACCTCTTGCTCTCTCACTTATTTTAATATTTTGTTGATGGTGGGATGTTACTCTTCTGGAGCATAATTTTCCCCATTCCTCCTCAGTGAAGTAGGGGTGCTTTCACTATGCTTCACCAAAGCATCCTCTAAGCATTTGTCCTGATATTTTAATGTGTAGTACTATTACATTTGTACCAGAAATTGCTTTATACATCGACTTCTTTGTTTAGGGTTTATTTGTTAACAATGGATGAAATTCTATAAAGACCACAGCTCAATCTTGATTACTACTACATTCTTATGTTTGCAATAGCACCTGTTAATTTTTGGAGTATCCCATGGTGTTCGAGGTGAGAGGTAAGTTGTGTGAGTAGTTCATGTTTGTAATCTCAGTTTCTCTGAAGAGAAGCAGAAAGATCTCAAATTCTAGCCAGTTTGAGCAACTCATGAAGACCCTGTTTGAAAAATAAAATAACAATAACAATAAAAATAAAAATGGTCAAGAGATGAAGCAGCTCTATACTCATCTGCCTTTATTCCCTGGGTTCAAGCTCCTGAACCAGAGAAATAGATAAACACAGAAACAAAGATGAGAGGTGAGGTAAAGTGTGAAATTAGGAAGGTATTCAGAAATGTGCAAAAAGGATGAAGGGTAATCAGGAATACTCCTGAAGGACCTCAGAGGTTGTCTGAGATAGTTATTGAAAAAGTGGGGAGAATCCAGAGGGAGAAATTCCAGTGTTAGCCAATTTAGTTCAGAGCACTAAATGATAGAAAAGAGATATTGTTAGTGGAGAATACTGGGGAGGGAATGTTTACAAGGAGGAGCTCTTGTCTCTTCTTGCGCATGCAAGACAGAGAGTAGGTGGGCAGCCTGTCTTGACAGCATTTGCTGTGACATGATGCTCAGTGACAGGAGTAGCAGGATGCACAGTTTCTAGTGCTCATGGCTTTGTATCCTTGCTCCAAACACACCTTGTGTGTGAGGAACAGAGTAGTACAGTTGTCCTGGGCAGTAGTGATTCTATGTCTCTGTCTCTGTCTCTGTCTCTGTCTCTGTCTCTGTCTCTGTCTCTGTGTCTCTCTGCCTCTGTCTCTCTCTCTCTGTTTCTCTCTCTCCACTCAAATTATCCATTACCTACATCACTGAGTACAAGGAAATTCTTCAGAGAAATTCTTAGGATAAAGAACACAAAAACTGAATTTTTTTGGTCATATTTTTACTAAATATTGAGGCTATTAGTACTTAAAATGCATATTTACATTCCAAGATGATATTGAAATTCTTTTAATGCAACAGGGGCAAAATACAATTCTACAATTACAAAACACAGCATTGGAATACATATTTAAGTCAATCTGTTGCTTACACTTGTGATTCTGCTATAAAAACTTCTATGTGACTCTGTTGCAAACACTTAGGTTTGATTTAAATGCACATGCATACGTTCCGAAGATTGCTAAGTTATATTCTACATGCTCTTAGAAAAAGTCCTTTAAAAACCAACTAACCAATAAAGTAATGTCTTTAAACCAGTCCACTAGTCAGGTATAAAAAGTTAACTTCCCCAGGCCTGTAGAACTCCTACAGAACATTAACAGCAGGTGATATTCTTCAGCAAAGTGGGAGCACGTTGGGTTGGCTTCCTGTCTTCTTTAGAACTAGTTTCATTGTCAGGGTTTAAGAAGATGGAAATGTTAACACTATGAAGTATGCTGAGGTGGCGTGTTTCTTTTCTGTTAATTTCATCACTCTGAATGTTTACCTAACAGATTGGTTACTGGGTAAGTCAAACCAGCAAGAAAGGAAGTCAGCAGTCAGTACCCCCTGTGATCTGAAACCACCTCACTGACTTATTCTCAACATCAACTTGTAACTTCAACACAAGAGTTCTCACTAAAGCACATATTTCCATCAGGACCAAGGCAGCAATCTTCTTTTAGGGTTTAAGTTGTGTCCACAATTTCTCATATAAGGAAATGCTAATACCAAGACTTGCTGTTCTTAAAACAAAGTCTTGGGCAGCTACACCCAGTTAAATCAGTAGAATGAACATTGTAGTATTTCCCCTATTATTCAATTTATAGAACCCATGTACAACAATTTATATAAAAATTTCCATTCCATTGGAAATAGAATATCTTTAAATTTTTACATTACTTTGGATTACTGAATGTCATTATATGAAGAAAGAAAACGTTTGTGTTGGCTGGCATTGTGGCTTTTTGTCAAGTATTTTTGATTATATGATGGTTTTCAGTTTCTTAAAAGGTCATATTTTATCTTGTTGATACTGCTAAATCCTTAGACACTATATCTGCGTATTCACATCATCTTCTTCAGTAACTAGACAGAATCATGATAGCCATTGTTGTCTCTGTTTATCTGAGTAGGAAACTGGAGCTAAGAGACACTGAGTTGGAGTTGTTCATTCAGAGAGATTTTAGAGTTAAGTCTTCAGAAATATTTTGACCTGTATTCTTCTAGTCCCTTCAACTCCTCCACTTCCATCTTTCTCTGTGGATTATTGGTCCTGAGTTTTCTGTGCTTGATCCTCTCAGATCTCTAAATTTAAGAACAGGAGGATATGCAACTCTATGAAAAAGTTGTGACCACTTTCTCCTGATGACAGCATTTCTTACAATGTTCCTAGCAATTTGATAAAATTGTCATAGTTTTCATTTAATCATCAAAATAATCCAGAAAGTTAGGCAAACAATATAGCATGATTATGTCACCTTTAAAAAGAAGAAGAAAAAAAAAAAGAATCCTAGAGTCTGAGCTTGTATATAGCTCATAAAGGTTTTTAGCACTCATTCAGTGGTTAAACACAGACTATTTCTGTCTGAAACACATAAAAGAAATTGTGCATTTAGCAACCTGCCTCCTACCAAACATCTGTCCTAAGCCAGGTGCACCATAATGGCACAGCACGCAGAAGGTTCAGGAAGAGAACCATGCACACTTTTCTGACAGGATGAGCTCGCACAAATTGCATATTGTAAGTGGATTACCTTATGAAAAATAAGCGTGATTTGAATTTTCTGTTGGCAATCAAAATCCCCCAATTACTTTAGTTTTGCCAAAGCTGTTTCTCTGTCATAGTACAGAGAACAGGCCACTTGATCTTAAAAAGTGATCAATTACCTTGCCCTGCATTGCTTGTTACTGACAATGCATGTTTCCCAGCTGGCTGTTTTTGAATGTTTTAAAATTGCTGTTAAAGAAATGCCTGAAAGGAAAAGCGAAGTGGTGTAATGAGACATACTAACCTCTTAGAAAGTTCTGAATGAATCTCTCTAGTTTATACAACGCTCTTTGTGCTGTGTGTGTACCACCCCAACTATGTTCCTTAGCATTTCCTCCTAAGTTGGGAATTCTGCTTCATGATGTCATCTGCCTTTTTCCACTTAGAATGTCAGCTAGATCTTTGCTACTTTGTAGATTGTGCATAATCATTGTGGGGCAAAAGGACTGGGCATGTGGTCTTGAATTCCATATCTGCAATCGTATGGTCTGATACACTTCTTAGTACCTAAGAAGACTAAAACACATCAAGGTCTCTTACCTTTAATGATCTTTATTTAATCACTCCTGGGTGATGGAAGAACATCTGTAACTGTGACAAAACATTGCTGATGTACACCTCTGTGTAAGCCCCTCCTTTATAGGTGCTGATAATTCCAGCGCTCTGTTAGTGAGCCTGTGACCTCTAGGCAGAAGAGCCTGAAGCGATGACTGTGATCCTAATGCTTTATTTACCAGATTCAAC
Source organism: Ctenomys sociabilis (assembly GCA_004027165.1). Lineage (NCBI taxonomy): Eukaryota > Metazoa > Chordata > Mammalia > Rodentia > Ctenomyidae > Ctenomys > Ctenomys sociabilis. The sequence continues at coordinate 111,618 of PVKA01001280.1, forward strand.
CATAGAATGCTGAAGTAGCAGATATAGTTCATTGCACAACTGTGTCATCATGCTGACTATTATAGTATGCAATGAAGCAACATATCAGATGACTTGGCAGACTTGTTTAGTTAGCAGGAAGGAACTTGTGTAGGTTTCCAAGGAAAGATTTCTTTACAGTAAAAATTAGGAGAAGTAAAAATAATGACCTTTCTCCTGGTCTTTATTTTCCCAATTCCAAGCATCCAATCAGTCCAGCATAAGGTGACGGGGCTACTAAGGAACATAGGAAGAAATGGCTGGGGTTTGTGCTGTGCAATGCAATGCCATCACTGGAGATATGGAAAGGCCACTGAGGAGTGAGTCAACTTAAAAAGATAAAGTTGCATTCAGCAAAAGCATAGAAAATTAGCAGTAACTGCAAGTATGCATTGGAGAAAGAAAACTTTGAGTTGAACAGTGTTGCCTGGAGCTTGTCTCTCTTCCCATCTTTTTGTCTTCTCTGTTGTATCCCTGTAGTCAGAACTGCTAGCAGGACTTTTCTGCAGTTCAGATTTAGCTAATAGGAGGTGGTTACATGTGATGTGAAATGAAGCTCTTTTCATAACACTGGAATGCCCATAGCAAGTATCTGGAGATTTGTATATTGCTAAGAACAATACGTTTTTGATTTCTGGATTGTAGCTCTCGTGGCATGATTTTAATGTCAACAGTTCATGGGGCTACCTTATGTTCCCTCTTCAGCCTTCCAGATATTTCTGATGTTCCTTCATTCTTCTCTTGAACACTTTACAATTGGAATATAGGAAACAGTTTTTGTTTTCTGTAATGAAATCACACAGCAGCACTGAAATCTAAGTGCATTTTTTTTGTTTTTGGACCCTGCTTTACTTCACCTACCATCAGTTTGGAAATGGGAAGGGGCAAGAACAGTAACACAGCACTGTTGAAAGAGAGAGTAATGGGTCAATATTGCATGTCTGAATTCCAGTGCCACTATCTACTACTTAACCTTGGAAAAAATGCTTAATGCACCTTAATGTTCGCTTAAATGAACATTTTAAATATCAGCTCTCAACAATTTACATTATAGTTATATAAACTTAATGAGCTAATGGATATAAAATGATCTTTTAATATCTTTAATATATTTAAAATTAGAATAAAATTCATGGAGGGACATAGAGACAGAGATGGATACAGAGAGACAAAGAGAGATGAGAAGAGGGCATGAAGGGAGAGACAGGTAGAAACAGAGAGAGAGAAGACAGAGATGAGACAGAGAGAGAGACAGAGACAAAGACAGAGAAAGGGAGAAGGAAAAAGAGACAAAGAGAGACAGGAAGAGAGAGAGAGAGAGAGAGAGAGAGAGAGAGAGAGAGAGAGAGAGAGAGAGAGAGACTTTTGGTATGCTGGCCAAGCTGGTCTCAAATTCCTGAGCTCCAGTGATCTAGCTATTTCAGTCTTTTGAGTACCTGAAACTATGGTCATATATCACTGCACCCATCTAAATGTAAAACTTTAAAGTATCATACTTCCACTGAGATACCATCTCATCCTGGAAAGAATGGCTATCATAAAGAAATCAACCAACAACAAATGTTGGAGAGGCTGCAGGAAAAAGGAACCCTTCTCCACTGCTGGTGGGAATGTAGACTGGTGAAACCATTATAGAAATCTGTATGGAGACTACTCAAAAAACTAGGACTGTAAATCTCATTCAATCCAGCTATCCCCCTACTGGGAATTTTCCCAGAGGAACTGAAACCTCAGAGCATAGTGATATATGTGTGTGCATAATGTGTGTTGTACATTGTCATCTAGCCTGATATTAATCAGTCCAAGAAGTTCCTGAGGGGGCAAGGCAGGTTGCTTACCCCATTTATAAAATGGGGCTTCCCATTTAGTAGATGCTCTGGAAAGGTTTACAGGATGAATCCATGGGAGGCAGAGAACTAACAACTTAGATCCAGACCCTGATTTACAAATGGGGAAGCATGATTTCAACACTAACTGCGTCTTGCCTGGCCAGCCCTGCTCCCTTCAGAGTGCATGTGAAGCATTTAATGGACTCACTGCTAAGACCCTGTCAAGGTTTGGTTGTTGATCTTGCTAAGCATTGGAGAGTTGCTTTCTCATCAAATGTTTTCAACCAAGTAGCAATCAGTGACCACATGGATGTACACCTCTGTGTTGTGCTCCTCTGCTCCATGAAATGCTGCTGTGTGAGGCATCTGGGATTATCCACACATCAGAATCCTCTGTGCAGCTTGTCACAGAAGCTATTCTTGCATATCTGTGCACCTAAGGTAAAGCTCATAGGTGACACGGAGCCATGCAGAAGTTTAAGAACCAGTAGTTTGGCAGCTTCTGAATATTACCTAATGGACTAATATTTTTATATGATGACATGAAACTTTACCAACCTCATTTTGAATCTTTCTTACTTCAAGTAAGGCTATTTTAAAATATATTTTATTCAATCTTATCTGATTCTATTATTATTATTATTTTTTTGTGGTACCAGTGATTGAACTCAGGACTTTGTGCTTGCCAAGCAAGTGATTATTCTACAGCTGTCTCCCTGGCCCTGATTCTATTTTTTTCATAAAATACTAGTTGTGACCCATCAAACTGACTTCATAAATCTTATGTATCATCAAATATAATTTTAACAATATTGATGTAGAATATATTAGCATTTCTTAGCATTAAGAAATAAAAAAATTAATAATCTTACTACTTTATGTTAATGTAACAAACAATATGTTATAAATACTTTATTTGCACGACACTGGAATGCCAAGATATATGTTATGACTTGCGTTTTCCATGGAAGAAAAAAGAATGTTACCTGGGATGATAGAACTGCTTGCTGAAACACATGGTGGAGCCCATTCTTCTTATTCCAAGGTGCCTAATATTTGGGTCACACATGTAGTTCTGTAGTTCTGGTACAGGCTTTGTCAAGTGGCCAAGCTCTGTTATTTGGGGCAAGTAATCTCACTTCTCTGCATTTCGCTTGCCCCATTTGTAGACCAGAAGAGGGTGGGCTTGGTTCAGGAATGAAGGGATTAACATGGGGGAAACATGGATTCAAACTGGACTAGTTTTCTGCCTTCATTTTTCCAGAAAGAAAAGAATGCCATTTACAGGTAGGACATTCTTATAAAACTAAGTTCTTCAGTTTAAACCTTAACATTTCTGTAGCTATAGTAAAATCTATAGGTAATGTTTACTGAGCATTCATTTCTGAGAGTGTATGTTCCCCAGCACATGTCCACTGATGTTAAACTCATAGCAACCATGTGTGTTAGATACCAGCCAGCCCATTGCAGAGGCAGGGCTGATACGGTGTAAGTGGGGCAGGCGGTGGAGGGGGCTGAGCTCATCCTGAAGACTGAGCCCCAGCCGCGGGCCGGCCACAGTCGCTTTACAGCACCACGCTTTCAGCTTCCAGCAGGTGCTGCCGCATGTGAGCACAAAGACAGGGCTTATTTTAGAGACTTTCCTGGGCACAGCTGAACTTGTAATTCCTGCCTTTTAACTTATATCTGCAACGAATGACTTACCTAGGTGACACCATAATCGAAAATATTTCAGTTAATATCTCTAAGGCTTTCTTGTGTATTAAATGTCTCTATTTGCTAGCCTGATTTTCCTAAAAAGAAAGGCTATATGAATTACATGCTTTCGAGATATTCTTCTTCTTCTTGATTAATTTAATTTACTTTTGCATTTTCAAGACAGGGCCTCACTATGTAGTACAGGCTGGCCTCGTACTTGTGGCGATCCCCCTGCCTCAGCCTCCTGAGCGTAGGGATTGCAGGTGTGCTCCACCACACCTGGCTTTGATGCTATCTTCTCCTAACTCAGGTACAATCACTTTGTTACCTTAATAGTAATAGCAAACCTTTTAGAGCTTTTCAGGATTCATACAGTTTTTCAAGATGAAAAGCTTAAGTATTTTTTCTCTAATTGACGAGATCAGGCCTCTGCTCCTCTCCTCTACTGGTATATAAGAAAGCATCCCCCACAGTGATAGTTCAAAATACTATCAATGTTTATCCTCAGCATGCAGCTGCAGCTTGGGCTGGGTTCAGCAGGGAAGATTCATCTGTCTTCTGTCAGTGGTTCAGAGCCATGCTAGTGCATGTGGGTTCTGGATGTGCAGATCTTGTGCCGAGGTTGGCTGTCTCCTGTGAAGAGCCACACAGGAGACTGTGTGGGGGAAATGATCCTGGAGTTTCTCTGAGCTTCTTTCGCTCTGTTGCCTCCACACATGCTGATGAAAGGGACAGCTTCAGAGTAGTAGGACTCACTATGTAACAGGTAGGGGCTGCTCAGGTACCGTCCAATAGGCTTTGGTTATGTAGCCCCGGGAGTTGCACATGGTTGCTCTGGCTGTCTACTCTTCTTTAAAAGAAATTAATCACTTTGTGAGTAAGGCTTGTTGAAAAGAAAAGCGTCAGAGAATTTGCTGAGGTGTTTTAACACCTCTTACACTGTCTGAATTTGGACACCGTTACGGTTTGTGTGTAGCTGTCTCCCCAGGGCCTTGCGCAGACAATGGGGTGGCTTTCAGATTTTGTGATTAATTCATGATCCAGTCCTGGGATTAATGTACTCCTGCCCTGGGGAAGATAATCTTTATAAAATGTAAGGAAGAGAGAGAGGTCAGCAGCAGCGGCTGCTGCTCCTGCCTTTGCTCTTTGCTGTTTTCCACTGCCCTGAGCTGCTGCCCTCTGCCATGTGTCACTCTGCACTGCAGCCAGGCAAGTACAGACTGAAACCCTCACTGTGAACTAAATGCACCTTTTATTCTCTAATTCTTTGGGTTGAGCATTTTGTCCCAGCAATGAGAGTAAAGTAAATGAGACAGACACTAAGCTGTGGCGTGAATCTGTAACTGAGAAACTGAACCAGACTGAGTAATCTGCAGATCGTCTCTTGATTACTTTCCTTCCTCTCACAGCATTGGGAGGTGGAGAAAGAAAAGACTGAGAGGGCAGAGGAAGAGGGGGAGAGGAGCAAGGAGAAGGAAAAAGGATATGATGAGATAAAAAGAAAGAAAAATATTGATTAAAAATAAGCTAGGTGTCACCTGCTGAAGAGGGGAGGATAGCTGGATTCCTCTTCATACTCTGTGTAGGCCTCAGGGTAAGGAATTAAAAACCCACCAAAATATCATTGAGGTCAAGGGCTGGCAAGGTAGCTTAGAGAACTAAGCACCTGCTTAGGTGAATGTAGGAACTGGGGTTCAATCCCCAGCATCACATGTACACTGAGCTGGCCACTGAGACTAGGTACGGTGGTGCATGCCTGTAATCCCGGTGCTGGGGAGGCTGAAACAAGAGGATCATGATGAGTCTCAGCTGCATAGTGAGACCCTGTACCAAATACATAGAAAAAACATGCAAGTGTTGCAATAGGTATGTATGTTAATAAAAACAATCTGTACCTTCCTTCAACAGGTGTAATAGGAATGTATACTCATAAAAATTTGTGGACCTTCCAGCAAAAGTTTACACTAATAATAGATGTGTGTTCTAATAAAAACATTTATTATTGCTACTTGTAAGTTAATTACTGTTCTTAAAACAATCGATGAATATTGAAAATTACGTTCTTTTGCACCTCCCCAAACAGTTCAGTTAAATGAAGTACACTTAAAAAATGGACCTTATGTGTAATTATTTTCTATAAGTAATGAAATACTAGTAAAATTATTTAGTCTGGTGAGTGTGATTGAACTAAGTGTTTCAACTTCACATGAGCTTTACTTGGGTTTAAGGCATTATTTCTAAGAGTAAAGTTATTTCTGCATGTAATCTATAATACTAGTGATAGCCTGTGAGAAATAAAGAACCTTGGAAAGTTCTTTAGGTCTAAAGTGAAAGGGTTGAGAAATAAGTTGCAAAGGAAGTATAATTTATTGATGCTTTTCAGCTTTGATGAAGCACCGTTTGAGCAGATGACCCGGTTCCCACTCTGTTAGCAGAGCTTGCCCTGCTGCTTCCCCACGCACGGCGACACTGTCCCAAGTGATGTGCGGGATGTGGATGCTGGAGCAGCGGTAAGAAATCCTACAGAAAAAGAAAAAAAAAAAAGAAATCTTACAGGGATTTTGAGTCCATTCTCCTGTCGCACCCAGTTTAAATTTTGTTAATTGTAAGTTTACACTGTAGTGTTCTAAAAATGGATACTGTGTCTTTTTTTCTCATGCCCTGCTGGGAAATGTAGTTTTTCCATTTTAAATTGTGAAGCAGAAAGCTTCCTTGGTGTTCATCTCTGTGCAGCTGAACTAGCAGCCCAATTTTAGATTGTTTTGGGAGAAAACACCATGTAAAAAACCCTCCAAATTTATCATTAATAATATAATTTCAGGGATGACTGTTACATAATTTTCTGTAAGTTTTGGCAATTGATACTTCACTCCCTTGAATGACTTAAATATTATGATAACTTAATACACTGAAGATACAGAAGGTCCACTTGTAGCTTAAGATCCTATATTTGTTTTTTAGCCTTTTCCCAGTTCTTTTTTTTTTTTTTTATTTTCAGGGTACTAACTAAAAAAATCTCTGATTTGCAAGTTTACAGGTTGCTTAGTAACAGTTGACAGTGCATGGGTACATGGTCAAAATCCATAGAAAACAAGTTTAGTGCTATTGAATTGCACGAGTTTTATTGCACACTTGTTTGCTAATTACAAAATTAGTAATCATTCTCCTTGGTTTTATCCTGTGGTCAGTATATTTGCTTTCTGTTTCAATAAGGAGGGCTGCCATATCACTATGTGGTGTGGAGTGTCATGTATTTTCCTGCTCCGTATAAATTTTAGTAAACTTAAACTTAGAAGTCTTCATGGTGAGTGCGTTACACAAGGAACAGGCTCCAGATCTGATGTATTGTTCTTGTATATTAATCTACTTCTGCTTCACTTTTGTGAGTTTTCAGCTGTGATTTAGCAATAGGAGGATTTTTTAGTTGGATTTCAAAAGATTATATATCTAGCTGTGGTAGAAATACACCCACTTAAGACAATGTCTTAGTTCATCTTTTTGCTATAATAAAGAAGAAACAGACTCCTAGATGGCTTATAAGCAACACATATTTATTTTTCACAGTCTGGGGAGCACAAAGTATGTCATCAAGGTCCCAGAAGATCTTGCATCTGAAGAGGGGCTGGGTTGTTCCTCATGGAACATGCCTTCTGTCTGTCTCTTCCTGGGGAAGAAGGGCAGGGCCACTTTCTGGGACCTCTCATATGAGAACATCAGTCTCTCCTGAGGACTCTGCCCCCATGAGTTTATCACAACCCTACCTGCTAATGTCATCACCATGGGCCAAGGAGTTCACTTTCTGAATCTTGGTGTGGTAGGGCAGCAATCAGGTCATTAACAGGTATCTTCATTTTAGCTTGGAGCCTCAGATTATTTTGGGTGATCAGGTCTGATAAATTTCCTGTTTTCACATGCCTATAAATATCCTACAAGTACACATAAAGACTGTATTCAGCAAAAGTACTGGATGCTTCTATTTGCTTCACTGGAGTGGATTTAAGAGGAGATATGCCAGACACATTCTGTAGTTTAGGAACTACTAGAAAAAAAAAAAAGAAGATTCACAAACCGAAAACTTACCAGATTCTTGGAGTATATAACAAAGAGATATTTCCCTTTGATTATATTCTAAGAATTATCTTCCTTTAAAATTCAATTACAAATAAAATTTCCTTTTATTTGAATTATGAACTTTGTAAATCATTTGCCCAGATCTTGGATGCAGGCTAGCTTCTTCATTTTTTGTAGCATATTGTGTTTATATGGTGGTCTTATCCAAGTAAATCATTGGAGGATTCTTAACTAAGTTTGATAAAAATCTGAACTACAGTGCTTAGGAAAGCAATTGGTAGGCAAGTCAAGATTGTGGTAGTCTCACTTGAGGGTGCTCTGTGAAAGCTTTTGTGAGAGCCATCTCTCTTTTATTTCTAAACTATGTGAAGTACAAGCAATATCATATTAAAATATTTGGAAAGGAAAAATTGTAGCACTAGGATTACCACCGGCTTTGGGATTTCATGTAGCTCTTTGCTATCTCAGACCCTACTGCCTTTGGAACCTGAATGACGGCCTCAACAAAATTCTCCAACTGGTCATTCTGGCTGTAGCTCAGTAGGCAGAAGAGTCTGCTAGGATTTTCTCTTCCTAGCTCCTTGGGTTGGCAGAAACATAATTTGTTTGAGAGATCCAAGCTAGTAGGTGAAAGGATACTGTTGAAAATGAATTGAATTTCATGGAATAATCCTCGCACATTCCTTAGCGAATTATTTTTTTTTTATTTTTAAAAGAGACTACAAATTAGAACAGAAAAAATTACAAGTGATATAGAATTTCACTTAAATATAAATTTGACATTATTTGTTGTAACATAGTATTGTATTCTAGTTATTCATATTACCAGATATATGCATGCAAAATTGGAAAAAAAAAAGAAGGAAATGTGTAAGAAATTAGGAATAGAAAAAATACAAACAATTCAAAAAGGTAGACAACACAGTACAGTTGTTTAAACCATCCTACTTACATAAATAGATAAATCTTTTCCCTCCACTCTTTCTCCCATCCTTCTCTTCAGATCAGTAATGCTTTCATTTTGAATAACTTAATTCCCTTTTCTGAGTATCTGTTGTACCCTTCAGATTCCATTTTTCTCTTTCAGGTACCCATACTAAGGAGACAATACAATTTTTGCACATGTGTGCCTGATTTATTTCACTTAAGAGTATGTTCTCTAGTTGCATCAATTTACTGAGAAAATACTTAAATTTGTACTGTTTTATAGCTAAAAAAGGGCTAGCCAAATAGCTCAGTGAATTAAAGTGCCTGCTTAGGCAGACACAATGCCTAGGGCTGGATCCCTGGCCTGTTGTGCTGGCCCACTCTTGGGGTGCTGAGATAGCCACTGAGACTGGGTGTGGTGGTGCGTGCCTGTAATCCTATCTCTTTGGGAGGCTGAATACAAGCCGACCACTCCGAGTCTGATTATGCAGTGAAACCTTACTAAAAAAATATAAAAAATAAGTAAGACTGAAAGGAATAAAATTTTAGGGCCAGAGAGATATCTCAGTAGAATAAGTGCTGGGCTGGCAAGTGCAAGATCCTGAGTTCAATCCCTGGTACTGGGGAAAAAAAAAAAAAAAAAAAAAAAAAAAAAAAAAAAAAAAAAAAATATATATATATATATATATATATATATATATATATATATATATATATATATATATATGACTAATACCACATCTTCTTTATCCATTCTTTAAGTGGTAGGCATCTGGGTTGTTTCCAGGATCTAGCTATGATAAATTACACTACTATAAACATGGGTGCACATACATTGGTATGGTATGTGGGTTTCAGTTCTTCTGGAAAAATACCCAGGAGGGGAACAGCTGGCTGAATGGGATCTCCAATCCTAGCCTTTTAAGGAATCTCCACACTGGTTTTCATTGAAGTTGTACCAGTCTGTACTCCAACCAGCAGAGGAGAAGGGCTCCTTTTCTACACAGCTCCTCTAGCATTTGTTATTGGCCAATTTCTTTCTAGGGTCAGATGGAATCTTAGTGTGAACATTTTTTTCTTGTACTTACTTACCATTTCTATGTCTTCCTCTGAGAAGTGTGTGTTCATCTCAGATGCCCATTTTTGGGTTGGGCCTTTGAATTTCGGGAGCCTGAATTTTCTTAATTCTTTATATGTTCTAGTATGAAGTCCTTAGACTGTCAGCTCTAATTTTTTCCAGTTTGTCATTTTTCTTTTTACTCTGTTTGAGATTTGCTTTCAAGTGCAGAAACTTTTCAAAAAGATGATATTCTAGTTATTGATTGTTTGAAGTATTTCCCATATAGTTTGATTTTTGTTCAGTATCTCTCTACCTACCCCATGTCTTTAAGATTTTGACCTACATTTTCCTCTAGCAGATTTAGTGTTTTTATTTTAATATTTAAATATTTGATCCATTTTGACTGTAGCTTTGTGCATGATGATAGGTGTAGGTTTAGTTGTAGCCTTCAACATATGGAAAGCTCATTTTTCTAGAACCATTTATTGAAGAGGTTATCTTTCTTTCAGAGAGCATGTTTGGCCCCTTTATCAAACATAAGGTGGCTGAGTGTGTTGGCAGTCCTGTCTGCATTTTCTGTTCCATTGATCATCATGTCCTTCTATGCCAATACCATGATAATTTTATCACAGTAGCTTTATATTATAATTTCAGGTCAGGAATTGTGATACTTCCTGCCTTTCATTTGTTTCCCAGGATTGCTCTTGATATGCTGAATCTCTTCTGGTTCCAGATGAATTTGAAGAAAGTTTTTGCTAGCCCTATGAGGTATACTAATGGTGTTTTAATCAGCTTCATGTTGAATCTGTATATCAATTTTGGGAGCATGGCCATTTTCACAATGGTTCTTCCTATCCAGGAGCATGTAACAGTTTTCTGTTTTCTCAAATCCTCTTCAATATCTTTTCTCTGAGTACTGTAATTTTCACTGTATAAATCTTTTATGTCCTTTGTGAGATTGATTTGTCAGTATTTCAGTTTTTTGGATGTTATTATGAAAGGCATAGTTCTTCTAATTCCTCTCTTAATGTGTTTATTTTTTGTGTACAAAAATGCTACTGGCTTTTGGTAAAATTTGAGGAAAGTTTTTGATTGATTTTGTATCATGGTATGTTGCTGAATTTGGTGATTAAATCTACAAGACTCTTGGTGGAGTTTTTGGAGTCCTCTATATAGAGTGTCATGTTACCTGCAAATAATGGTAATTTCACTTCTTTTCCAACCCATATTCCTTTTATTTCTTTCTCATCTAATTGCTTTAGTTAATGTTTCCAGAACTATATTGAATAGGAGGAGAGACAGTGGACATCCTTGTCTTTTTCCTGATTTTAAAGCGAAGGCCTTTAGTTGTTGTCCATTTAGTATGATGTTGGCTGTTGGGTTCTCATAGATGGCTTTTATCAGATTGAGATATAGACCATTTATTGCGATTTTCTGTAGGGTTGTTTTATATCATAAATGAGTGTTGGACTTTGTCAAAAGGTTTTCCTTCACTTATTGAGATGAACATGTGGTTTTTGTTCTCGGTTCTATTGATGTGTTTATATTACATTTATGGATTTGTGTATGTTGAACCATCCCTGTATTCCTGGAATGAATCCCACTTCGTCATGATGTATGATCTTGAAAATTTGCTGCATTCTGTTTGCCAGCATTTTACAGAGGATTTTTGCATCTATATTCATTAGAGAGATTAGCCTGTAGTTCTGTTTTTTAGTTGGATCTTTCTCAGGTTTCAGAATCAGAGTAATACTTGCCTCCCTTAATGAGTTTGGGAGAATTGCTCCCCTTTCAATTTATTTAAGAGTTTGAGAAAAGTTGGCATTAAATCTTCCTTAAATTTCTTGTAAAATTCTGCTGTGACTCTATTGGGACCTAGGCTTTCTTTGTTGGTAGGTTTTTTTTTTTTTTTGAATTGCATTTTCAGTTTTGTTTCTCATTATTGGATTATTTTGAATTTGTTTATCTTCTTGACTCAGCCTTGGGACTTTATATGTATATAAGAAACCATTTCCTCTGTGTTTTCCATCCTTTGAGAATAAAAATTTTGGAAGTAAATATTGATGATATGAATTTCTGTAGGGTCTGTAGTGACTTCACAGTTTTCATTCTTTATTGCAAGAATTTGGGTTTTTTCTTTCACTTTTTTGATTAGGTTGGCTAGGGGTTTATTAATGTTATTTATTACTTCAAGCACCAAACTCTATACTTCATTTATTCTTTGTATTATTTTCTTCTTCTCCAATGCATTAATTTCTGCACTAATCTTTACAATCTTATGCCTTCTCTTAGCTTTGGACTTGACTTATTCTTCCTTTTCTAGGAGCTTAGAGTGCAGCATAAAATAATTTATTTGGGTTTTTTCTATTTTCCTAATGTGCAAATTTACCTATTAAGATGCTTTCATTTCATCCCACAGGTTTTGGTAGGTTGTATCTGCATTTTTGTTTGATTGTAGATATTTTAAAATTTCTTCTTTAATTTCAACTGTGACTTATTGGTTGTTTAGGAGATTGTTATTCAATTTGCCTGTGTTTATGGTGTTTTAGTAGTTTGTTTTGTCAATGATTTACAGGGTTTTTTTTCTTAATGTATTTGGTATAGGGTCTTACTACACAGCCTGGACTCATAGTGATCGTCTGTTTTCAACCTCCCAGCACTGGGATTACAAGCATGCACCACCACAACGGGGCTCATTGGCTATCTCAGAGTGCCTGGGAGCAGTGCTGGTGCATTATGTGGTGCCAGGGATCGAGCCCTGGTCCATATGCTTTCCTAAGCAGGTGCTTGGTTTTCTGAGCTATTGCACCAGCCTTAATAATTTCTAGTTTTATTGCATTGCGATCAGATAGTATACATAGATAATTTCAATTCCTTTGCATTTACTTAAGAGTGCTCTGTGTGCTAGTATGTGGTCTATTTTGGAGGATGTCCCATGTGCAGCTGAGAAGAACGTGTGTTCTGTTGCTGCTGAAACACTTTGTGGCTGTCTACCAAGTCAATTTCTTCATATTTGGCTTAGTTCTGCTATTTCTTTACTGATTTTTTGCCTAGTTTATCTACCTCTTTGTGACAGTGGCATGTTAAAGTCCCACACTGCTACCATATTATTTCTCATTTAATTTTTCATGTCTATTAAAAATTTGTCTTATGTAGATGAGTCCTTCTGTATTAGGTGCATGTATATTAAAATTATTACCTCCTCCCGTTGCAGTTTTCCCTTAGCAAGTATATAGTGACCTTCCTTATCTCTTTGAATGAGTTTTGGTTTGAAGTTGATATTGTCAGCAACTAGGATAGCTAACTGTCCATTTTTTTTCTGATTTCCTGTGTCATGGAGGACTGTTTTCTATCCCTTGATTTTTGGTCTGTGAATTTTGTTTGGAGTTAAATGAATTTCTTGTATGCAAGTATACTGTTGGATTTTAGTTTTTGAGCCACTCTGCCATTCTGTTTCTTGTGATTGATGAATTGTGACAGTTTATATTGATGATTATAACTGATATGTATTGGTTTATCTTTGTTATATTATTTTCCTTCTTTTTAATTATTTGTGCTGTTTGGTGGTTACTTTCTCTTGTTGAAGCTGTGATTTCTATTATCTTTTACTTTTGGAATGTTGGTGGTTCTGAATTTCTTCAATTGTTCTTTGTCACTGAGGGATCTTATTTCACCACTGAATTTATTAGATAGTTTCACAGGGTATATTAATCTGGGTTGGAAGTTATTTTCTTTCATGACCTGAAATACTACACTCCAGGCTCATCTTGATTTGACAATCTGCATTGTGAAATCTGTCATGATTCTCACGGGCTTTCCATTGTAGGTGATGTGCTTATCTCTAGCAGTTTTTAAAATTTTATTCTTTGCTGAATTTCTGATATCTTGATTATTATGTGTCTAGTTATAGATTTATTATGATTGCAGCCAGTGGAGTTGTATTTTCTTTGCTTATCTATATGTCAGTTTCTTTTCTCCTATTGGGAAAATTTTCTGCTAGTACTTCTGCAAATCTTATTTTGTGTCATTTGTGCTGCCTCCCACTGCTTTATTGGCACCAGTTATTCTTATATTATTTTTCTTTGCACTGTTTTGTTGTTGCTGAATTATTTCTTGGTTCCTTGTTAGTTTTAAGATCTTTCCTCTCATATTCATTATCTGCACCACCTCTTTAAGCTCTGAAAGTCTATCTTCAATTTCACTGAAGCAGTTTTGCCTGCTTTCAATGGAATTCTTAGTGTACTGGATCTCTGTTTGAATCTGTTTCATGCATTCTAATTCTTTCCTGTATTGTTCATTCAGTGTTTCCCTGATTTTTCTTTTTTTTAAATCTGGTCTTCTTTAGTTGTGCTGAGCAATTCTTTCATAGTTGTTGTCATTTCTTTTTGGACTTGAGAGATTATTTTTTATCTTATTTCTTTTATAGCCTAATGGACTTGTTTCTTCTTTTTTTCTTCAGCAGAACCAGGAATTGAACTCAGGCAATTGTGTTTGCCAGGCAAGTGCTTATTCTACTGAGCTATCTCCCCGGCCTCAAAAATCCATGATTTTTTTTTGCAGAACTGGGGATTGAATTTATGCTTTCCATGGAAGAGCTTATTCTACTGAGCCGTTTCCCCACCAGTTTCTTCAATTGCTATCATTTCAGAGATTTCAGGTGTGTAATTTCCAAGTTCATGTATGTGTATGTCTCCTGTATTTGTTCTGGGTGGGCTATAGGACTAAGATTGTCTTTTTCTCCTACATTTTGGCATTTTTGGGGTCCTCAGTAATCGCCTAGAACCCTGCAGGCTTCCCAGACTCTGCCAAAGTTTTAAAATATCTTCAGGAAAACTCCGCACCTGCTTGCACTGGGCCCACAGATCACAGCTTTGCTGCGTCCCGCAGGCCCCTCTGAATCCTCCTAAATTCTTGAAAGTTTGGATTGGCTTCAGCAGAAGCTCCAGGCCTGTGTGCTGGGGACTAAGGAAGGTCAGAATTTACCATAGTCCTGCAGGCTGCCCAAAGTCTGCCAAAGTTCTCAACTAATTATTATTGTTATTTTTTATGGTTGTTATTTATTTTTATTGTCAAATCTGTTGCTCAGATGAATTGATATAGGTAAGCAAGATTGGACAAATAATGAATATTAGTGCTTGCCTTCAAGAAACCATAATTTTTCCTTTTCTTTTTAATAATATTTTATTCATTTATTTTTATTTTACTTTTGTTTTATTGAAGTACAAATATCAATGAAACAGTTTTAACATAACTTGACAAGATGGATTTCATTAATACATTGCAAACTGTTTTTATAATGTTTTGGTATCACAAAAGGTATATACATGATATTATACTTACAGACATTATTATAGTGTATGTCTCTTATCAGTGAATTAAGAGAATGTAGCTGTTTGCATATGTTATTTTTTGTACCTGAATTACATCAAAGATTCAATAATTAATACTTTCTACCTTGTTATTTTCCGAGCGGTTGTCCATAGTACTAGAAGCTGACATAATATCCTGTCCAACCAACATTAGTGCAAATCTTGCCGCTCATAGAATTATGTAGAAGCACAGCGTTATCTATCCCAACTGTACTGTCTATACACACACATCCTGATTCTTCCATTCTATACCCCTTCCTTGCCCTACATCTGTCAGAGATGGGCACTGCATCATCATTCAACTGACTTAGGTGCTTGAACTTGACACCACAATCCAACACAGTCCAGCATTCCACAACAATAGTGAGTTATCCGAAGATGATGTCGACCATAGCCATTTACAGCTCAACTTAATATTATGGCCCAGCGGTGTATACTTCATTTTTATACTTTTCTGCTGGATGGTTAAGACCTAGATAGAGCAAGACTTATATACAAACACATGTACTTTATATTTCTTATGAGGTCAGTGAAGTCCCCTCAGAGTTTTTCTTGTAGTCCTGTACCTTATTCTGTAGATCCTTTGTCTGTGTCATCCATGTGGATGAGTCTAAGAGAAAGTTTTCTCTCCATGTGACTCTCCCCAGGCACACTATAGAACTTCGATCTCTTTCCTCTGTGGCTCCATGATCTCCTTGTTCAGAAACTTTGGAGCTCAACTGAGTTTCATGATTCAACTATTTTTTTTTAATTTGTTTTTTTTTTCAAAAAAATAAAAATAAGTAAAATTTATTCTTTCTTTTTGGTTTGTTTATTTTCTTTGCATTTCCACTCAAGATTTTTTTTTCTGTTTTGGATTTTCACATACAAGCCTTTTTCTAGGTAGGCCAGGATCTTTGAGATTGGCAAGTCTTCTCAAATCCAAACAAAGCAAAGCTACACACACAGACATAGCAACAATCACACACAAATACACACACACACACACACACACCTAAAAATCATCAAAATATGTAGAAGTAAATTGTTTTGTTATACTACTATTCTTGGACTTCAGAATTGCATTCATAAAATTTTAAGACTAGACGAAGGATTGTCTTAGTTACTCTTTGTTCACTGCTGAGACAAAATACTTGACACTCAAAATTAGGGAAGGAAAAGCTTATTTAGCTCACAGTTTGTGGAGGTTTCAGTGCATAATCAGCTGGCTCCAACACAAACTTTAGAATAAACACAGATCTTTGAATACATTGTATTAGAAATTACAGTGAGTGAGATAGAAAAATAGATAGTATATATCAAATTCACTAATTATCAGAGAGAGAGCACAATATTCTTTGCAAATAATATTATACTTATAAAAAGGAATCATTAACTGAAAGAAGCAGCATCATATAAAAAAGATCCTCAGTATGGACTAGCAAGACCATTTGGCTCCTCTGTAAAAGGACCTTGAAATTCCCAAGAACTAAATTTAGTAAGGAAAAGATAAGAACATAATATTAAAATTCACAAAGTTGGCTTTATAGGGTATTCAATACCCATCATATACATAGAAAATTACATTGCCTTACAATGTATTCAAAGATCTATGTTTATTCTAAAGTTTGTGTTGGGAAAAGCACAAAATACTATATCATAGTTTAAGGAGCTAATAAATGTGGCCTAGAATGGTAGCTGTCTTTATCTCTGCTGTCAGGGATGCTATAATACCTAAGTATTCCTAGTATGTATTTTTTAATTTTTAAAAATATCATTTATTTAATTAATTAATTTGGCAGGGTCTCTCTAAGCAGCTTGGACTCATAATGATTCTCCTGTCTCAGCCTCCCCAGTGCTGGGATGATAGGTGTTCTCCATAATGTCTGCTTTTGGTGCCCAGCATAGCACGCCTGGGTTCTGAAGCTGGTCTGGCATACAATACCAGGGATTGAACCCAGGTCCTTGACTTGCCAGGCAGGCACTTAGACTGCCAAGCTATCTTCCCAGCCTCCTACTATGCATTTTAAAAGCTTATTTACTGTGCTAACTATCAACTTTAATTTTGAAACACTCATTTTGGAAAGTTACTAATATGAGACTGATAAGTCAAAATAATAATCAGATTTGAGAAGAATTATGAGTAAATAAGAGTTGGCTTTTTCTGCTCCTATATTTGATATGTATATTTCAAATTTCCTTCCACCTAGCCAATTAGTGAGTGAACTTACAGCTGTTTAAACAAGCATTCTGTTGTATGCAGATCACTTGCATGAAACCTGAGGGACTGAAGAGATTTAGCCTTCTTGTTAGATGTCATGCTCACGATGCCACTATGCCATTGTCCCTCCCCATCATCAAAACTGACAAGAAGCCCAGCAGCCTTTGAGTGATAGGTAGCTAGGCAAGTTGCCTTAATTTAAAAGTCATCTTTTTAATAACGAAGAGAAGTTACCTAGTGCTGTCACCACCAACTCTCACCCTGTCTCACATGTATCAGTAAGCTTATGCTACACGAGAGGTCACTCTAGAATTTAGAGGCTTCAAAGCATAGTTATGTAGTATGACTCACATGGCTGTGAACTGTGTGCGTAGGTTTTCTGAGCTGTGTGAGGCTTGCATGCCTTTTAACAGCTGTAGGTCTAGAAAGCATCCTAACTACTATGTGCTTAGCTTTGTTATTTTTCTGGGGTCCTCTTTAGGGTCACTAGGCTGACACACTGATTCTGGTTCAGGTGACTGTAAATCATCCAGCAGCCTGTTCACATCACAAAAGCACCATGAGAATAAGGTCCTAGGAGAGGGTGGAGGAGAGTGATGTCCTGGGAAGCCTAAGCTTGGAATTCAGGTGATGTCACTTGCAGCGGATTCCTTTTGTCAAATGAACAGCAAGGCCATTTTACATGAGAAAGCTACTGAGGATGTAGCTAGAGGGTGGAGGAAAGGACTGTGTCCATTCTGATTGTCTACCAAGGAAGGGACAATTATTTCCAATTGTAGATGAGGGGACTGAGATACATAGTTTAAGTGCCACAAAATTGGATGGCTTCTCAGTAAAGCCAGAATGCAGATACAGGAATCTGACTCTAGAATTCATGAGTCTAACCAAATTGGTGCTTGTTCATTTTTTGTGTGTGATTCCTAGATTACTCCTGTATTTCTAGGCATCAAGGGAGATCATTGTACTCTTTGTCATCCAGGGCATCCAATTCCTTTGGCACCATGCATCCATTCCAGATGAATTCCCCCTTCATTCACCATTAATTTGAATTTTAATCCTTTAGTTTTATATTAGCACAGTACTAATCTATAAATAAGGTTGTACTTATAATTTTTGTATTGGAATTTCTGAGACTATGAGAACTTCGAAGCCACATGGACCTCTACAAAGATGGATCACATGGCCTGTCCCTGCCACTATTGGTCCTTGGAACTCTAACTGTTGGGATCAACTAAGTGCTTTATGTTAATTAGAACGCAGGTACCTCCAGTGTTGAAAACTCCATGGAGTTTTTTATTTTTATTTATTTATTTATTTTTTACAAATGTATAATGTTTTATTTTTTTTATTTTTTTAAATTTATTTTTTATTTTATTGAAGTACAAATATCAATCCGACAGTTTCAAGACACCTTAACAAGACAGATTCGATAAATTAACACATTGCAAACTGTTTTCATAACATTTTGGTATTGTACAAGGTGCATACATGATATTATATTTACAGATATTATTTTAGCAGATATCTCTTATCAGTAAATTAAGAGTGTAGCTGCTTACTTATCTTATTTTTTATACCGGAATTATATCAAAAATTCAATAATTATTTTCCTAGTGGATGACCATAGTACTAGAAGCCGACATAATATCCTGTCCAACCACCATTAGTGCAGATCTTGCTTCTCATAGGATTATGTAGAAACACAGCGTTATCTATCCCAACTGTACTGTCTATACACACACATCATGATTTTTTCTTTCTACACCCCTTCCTTTGTCTACACCTGTCAAAGGTGGGCACTCCATTGTCATTCAACTAACTTAGGTGCTTGAACTCAACACCTCAATCCAACACAGTCCAGCATTCCACAACAATACTGAGTTATTCAAAGAAGTTGTCGACCATAGCCATTTACAGCTCAGCTTAGTATTGTGGCCCCATCCATGGAGTTTTTTTTTATTGGAAATTCTTCTCAGTTACCTAGTTGATTTATTTGTGATGCTTTTTCCATCTACTGATGAGAATTAAGAAACAAACCAAATAGCTTGTCAATACCTGAATCAAGGCCAAAAGATTAGATAGCCTAGATAAGAACTGAAGAAGCCTCATTTTTTTTATCCTCTTGTGCAAGATATTAAGAAACATGATTTGTGAGGAAAGCACAATATGAAGAAAAGCTGGCATTTCCTTTAATTATAAATTGTCTAAAGATTTTGATAAGCACATATTAAAAGTTTGGAACATTAGAACTGATAAGGGGGCCACGTGATTATTAGTAAAATGATCACTGTATGGCTCTTCTCATCAGCATGTATAATTTCTTTTAGATACAAATCTTATACTTAGAAGACTAACAACAAAACGAGCTTGAGCCCAAGTCCCAGTTCAGCTCAGCCTGTGAGTGAGAGCCCCAGGCCTGCTGCACTGGAGAGACAGTTCCCAGCAGTCCGAGGTCCAACCTTGCAGCCCAATACCCAGCGCAGCTTGGCCGATGAGTGAGAGCCCCAGAGGTTAGTGCTATACAAAATGACAAAGACAAGGAGAAAAATGCAATCTTAGCCTGGAGTCTACCAGTAAGTGCAGAGGACACTAGCTCAGCTGACAGAAATGAATTAACAGATACAGAAGCAAAGGAAGAACACGAGAAAGATATAGAGGAACTCAGATGAGAAGTAATTCCTGATTAAGATATAGTCCATCTATTCCAATTTTCTGTAGGACCTTGAACATGAGTGAGTGTTGGATTTTGTCAAAGGCTTTCTCTGCATCAATTGAGATGATCATGTTGATTTTAGATTTCAGTCTATTAATATAGCGTATTACATTTATAGATTTTCGAATATTGAACCATCCTTGCATCCCTGGGAAGAATCCTACCTGGTCATGGTGTATGATCTTCTTGATGATTTGCTGTATTCTATTTGCCAGGATTTTGTTGAATATTTTTGCATCTATGTTCATGAGGGAGATTGGCCTGTAGTTCTCCTTTTTGGCTGTGTCTTTTCCTGGTTTTGGAATGAGTATTATACTTGCCTCCAGAAATGAATATGGGAGGACTTTTTCCTTTTCAACTTCGTGGAAGAGTTTGTGGAGTGTGGGGATTATATCTTCTATAAATTTCTTATAGAATTCAGCTGTGAATCCATCAGGCCCTGGACTTTTCTTTGTCGGAAACTTGATAAAAGCAATCTATGACAACCCAAAAGCTCATATAATCCTAAATGGGGAAAAACTGAAATCTTTTACTCTTAAATCAGGTACAAGACAAGGATGTCCTCTATCACACCTACTATTCAATATAGTCTTGGAATCCTTAGCAACAGCCATTAGAAAAGAGAAAGAAATAAAGGGAATAAGAATAGGAAAAGAAGAAGTTAAATTATCACTATTTGCAGATGACATGATACTTTACTTGGAAGACCCCAAAAATTCCACCAAGAAACTACTAGAACTGATAGGGAAATTCAGTAGCATAGCAGGATACAAAATCAATACGAAAAAGCCAATAGCATTCCTCTACACAGATAACAAACACACTGAAAGGGAAACAATAGAAACAATACCTTTCACAATAGCACCATGGAAAATGAAATACCTTGGGATTCATTTAACCAAGGAAGTCAAATATCTTTTCACGGAAAATTACAACACCTTAAGAAAAGAGATTATAGAGGATTTCAGAAAATGGAAAGATATTCCATGCTCCTGGATAGGAAGAACCAACATCATGAAGATGGACATCCTCCCAAAATTGCTGTACAGATTTAATGCAATCCTTATCAAACTGCCACCAACATACCTCCCAGATATAGAGAAATCATTCCTAAAATTTATTTGGAACCACAAACGACCTAGAATAGCAAAGGCAATGTTGGCCAATAAAGACAAGGCAGGAGGCATCACAATTCCTGATTTGAAATTATACTACAAAGCCGCTGTGATAAAATCAACATGTTATTGGCAACAAAATAGATCTGAGGATCAGTGGAATAGAAGACGCAGAGGCATCTACGAAAACACTCAGCCATCTTGTCTTCAACAAAGGGGCTACACAAGCTCACTGGAAGAAAGATAGCCTCTTTAACAAATGGTGCTGGAA
Organism: Ctenomys sociabilis; assembly: GCA_004027165.1. Lineage (NCBI taxonomy): Eukaryota > Metazoa > Chordata > Mammalia > Rodentia > Ctenomyidae > Ctenomys > Ctenomys sociabilis. Next base: position 132,889 of record PVKA01001280.1, read on the forward strand.
AACATGGCTTTCTACATGCCAAAAACTAAAACTTGACCCAGCTCTATCAACATGCACTAAGTTAAATTCAAAATGGATTAAAGATCTAAACGTTAAAACAGAAACACTCAATCTCCTGGAAGAGAAAGTAGGAGGATCTCTTGAAGACATAGGGGTAGGTAAAGAGTTCATGAACAAACATATATTCGCACGGGAAGCTCTTGAAAGAATCAACAACTAGGATCAACTCTTCTTAAGGAGCTTCTGCATGTCAAAAGAAATTGTCAACAGAGTGAAAAGACAACCCACAAACTTTGAAAAACTCCTAACTAATAAGCAATCAGACAGAGGACTACTATCTAGAATATATAAAGGACTAAGATATAACAGGGCCCTCAATTTTAAAGACCCAATTCAGAAATTGGCATCTGAGATGAATACACAGTTCTCAGAGGACGAAATTAAAGAAGCGAATAAATATATGAAAAAATGCGCCACATTGCTAGCCATTTGTGAAATGCAAATAAAAACAACACTGAGATACTATCTCCCTCCAGAAAGAATGGCTATCATAAGGAAATCAACCAACATCAAATGTTGGAGAGGTTGTGGGGAAAAGAGAACACTTCTCCACTGCTGGTGGGAATGTAGACTGGTACAACCATTGTGGATGTCAGTATGGAGACTCCTCAAAAGAGTAGGACTAGAAATCCTATTCAAGCTGGCCATCCCCCTACTAGGAATTTTCCCAAAGGATCTGGATACATTGTATCATAGAGATATATGTGTGCCTATGGTTATAGCAGCGTAATGTGTGATAGCAAAATTTGGAAAAACCAAGATGTCCATGACATGAAGAATGGTTGAAAAAGATGTGGCATTTCTATATAATGGAGTATTACTCAGGTATTAAGAATGATAAGTTCGAAGCATTTATACTGAAGTGGATGCCACTTAACATATACTCATAAGTGAAATAAACCAGACACACATGTGTATAGTCTCCCTAGTATAACAAGCGAAAACCAGAAATACAAAAGGAAACATACAACAAGTAAAATCAATTGAGTCAGATAAGGCAAAGTGAATGACTTATGCTGCAGGATACTAATCAGCTTTTCTTCTGGATGGTTAACAACCTAAAATCCCAAGTCAGAGTTGGAGAAATAGAAGAGCCACAAGGCCAGCCAACATTTTGGCCCTAGCCTTTCAAGGTCAGTGAAGACTCAGGACATGGGAGAACCTGTACTGCAACATCATGAAACTCAGGTGAGCTCCAAATTTTCTGAACAAGAGATTATGGAACCACAGAGAAAAGAGATTGATGTTCTATAGTATGCCTGGGGAGAGTCACATGGAGAGAAAACTTTCTCTCAGGCTCTCACAGAGAGCAAACTGGTCAAGCATTGGCCGTGACTCATCCACATAGATGACAGACAAAGGAACTACAGAATAATGTACAGGACTACAAGATAAACCCTGAGAGGACTTCACTGACCACATAGGAAATATAAAGTTCATATGTTGGTATATAAGTCTTGATCTATCTAGGTCTTAACAATCTAGCAGAAAAGCATAAAAATGAAGTATACATTAATATTATGGGGCCATAATATTAAGCTGAGCTGTAAATGGCTATGGTCAACAATTTCTTTGAATAACTCACTATTGTTGTAGAATGCTGGACTGTGTTTGATTGAGGTGTTGAGTTCAAGCATCTAAGTTAGTTGAATGTCAATGGAGTACCCACCTTTGACAGGTGTAGACAAAGGAAGGGGTGTAGAAAGAAAAATTATGATGTGTGTGTATAGAGACAGTACAGTTGGGATAGATAACGCTGTGCTTCTACATAATTCTATGAGAGGCAAGATTTGCAATAATGGTGGTTGGACAGGATATTATGTCGACTTCTAGTACTATGGTCATCCACTAGGAAAATAATTATTGAATTTTTGATATAATTCCGGTATAAAAAATAAGATAAGTAAGCAGCTACACTCTTAATTCACTGATAAGAGATATCTGCTAAAATAATATCTGTAAATATAATATCATGTATGTACCTTGTACAATACCAAAACATTATGAAAACAGTTTGCAATGTATTAATTTATCGAATCTGTCTTGTTAAGGTGTCTTGAAACTGTCTGATTGACATTTGTAGTTCAATAAAATAAAAAAAATAAAAAATAAAACAGAAAAAAAAAGGAATACCCTCCTGGAAATCTCAATTTAGGAGTTATTTTTCTTTTTTCCAATAAATACTCTCTTAACTTCAAAAAAGAAAAGTAATTCCTAAAATAAAAAAAGAAATAACTGAATAGATAGCATCTGAAATAAAGAATCAAATGCAGAAACATCAGAGGGAAAACCAATGCTTACCCAGAAGAAGTGCAGAGAGCACTATTCCAGCTGAAATGTATGAATTGACAGTGTCTGAAGCAAAGAAACAACAGCAGAAAGGTCATGAGGAAATCAAAGCAGAAATAATTTCTGAAATCAAAAAAGAATTCTTTGAAAGCATAGCATATGAAATACAGAAATAAGTCTGGAAATATACAGAGGAAACCCAATTTGGAAGAAACTGCAGAAAAAGAATTAATAGCTATCTGTAAAGAAGACATGGATAAAAAAATAGAGATCAGAAGTATGATGGATTCCTTGAATGAGCAATACAGAAAAGAAATAGAATGCATAAAACAGAGTCAAAGAGAGTTTTGCAGGGTGTAATAATCTGTGCTGGAATTTGTTTTCATACAGGACTTGAAGAACTCTGCTCCACGCTCTCCTTGCCTTCATGGTTTGTGTAGAGAAGACAGAGTCTACAAATCACGAGTCTACAGATCCGTTTGAGTGAAAGTGAAGACAGAGTTTCAGATCTTAAGATGCTGGTACAGCTAGTGAAAAGGTGAGAAAAGATCTCTTAAAAACGAGGATGAAGGAAAAAATAATCCATCACCTGCAAGATGATGCCAGGATGAAAAATGTGAGATTGTTATCAGTGAGAATGAAGGAGTCAATACAAATGACATAAGAAGAATCTGGGGAGGAGTAATTGCAGAAAACTTCCCAAATATGAGGAAATAATCCTATATTTGGGTAACTGAAGCATACAGAACACCAAGTAACTTCACGTAATAACCCAAGTAAAAACACACCGAGACATATAATAATCAAGATCCCAGAAATCCAACATAGAAATAATATTCTGAAAGCTGCAAGAGAGAAGTAGATCACATTCAAAGGAAAACCCATCAGGAATACAGCCGTCTTCTCTACACAAACCATGAAGGCAAGGTGAGCGTGGAGCAGAGTTCTTCAAGTCCTACACGAAAACAAATTCCAGCCCAGACTACTATACCCTGCAAAACTCTCTTTCAAGTATGATGGAGCTTCCACGACAAAGAACAACTAAAGTATTTCATGATGACAAAGCCATCCCTTCACAGGCTGCTGTAAGATGTTCTAAACTGAGACCACAATGACCAGAACTCCACTAATGAGAACAGAGGGAACCCACTAAACAGAACAGACAATTATACACAGGATACAAAGGAGTAAACAACAGCAGATAAATATGACAAACATAATTCAACACGTTTCAATTATAACCATCAATGTAAACCGACTCAATTCACCAAGTAAAACAAATAGAGGGGCACAGTGAATTAGGAAACAAAATCCAACTATATGCTGTATACCAGAAACACACTTAACTCAAAAGGACATTCATAGGCTCAGAGTCAAAGGATAGAAAACAATACTACATGCCCCAGCAACTCAGAAAAAAGCAGGAGTAGCAATTCTGTTCTCAGACAGTCTCAAGTTCAAGCCAAGAATGATCAAACGACACAAAGAAGGCCACTATATATTAGGTAGGGGAAGCATTCAAGAGCAAGAGGAAACACTCATAAATATCTATGCACCAAACACAGGAGCATCCAACTATGTAAGACAAATCTTAATGGACATGAAAAACGTAATATACTAAGACCACAATCTTAACAGGAGACCTTAACACCCCCTTATCTCAAAAAGATAGATGAACCAGACAAAAAATTAGCAAGGAAGTAGCAGAACAGAACCAGAGCTTGGAAGAAATGGACCTGGTGTATATATACAGAGTGTTCCACCCCAAAACAGCCTAATACACATTTTTTCACCTGCACATGGGTCATTTTCCAAAATAGACCACATACTAGTCCAGAGGTCATGTGTAAGTATATGCAAGAAAACAGAAATTATCCCATGCATATTATCTGACCACAGTGCATTGAAACTGGAAGTAAATGACAAAACAAACCAGAAAACCCCGCTAAATGCATGGAAAGTAAGCACCACCCTACTCAGCAATCAATGGGTCACAGATGAAATTAAACAAGAAATTCAACAATATCTACAATTCAATGAAAATTTGACCACAAATTACCAGAATTTATGGGATGCAGTTCTTAGAGGCAAAATCATAGCTATGAACTCACACATTAGGAAAACAGAACGGAAACAAATTAGCACCCTAACATTGCACCTCCGACAACTAGAAAAAGAAGAGCAAATGAAACCCAGAGCACAAAGACGGGACGAAATCATAAAGATTAGAGCAGAAATTAATTCAATTGCAATGAAGAAAATAGTTCAAAGAATCCACAAATCAAAATTTGGTTCTTTGAAAAACTAAATAAAGTTGAGAGGCCTCTAGCCAACCTCATGAAAAAGAGGCAAAAGAAAATTCAAGTACAAGCAATAAGGAATGAAAAGGGTGAAATCACCACAGACCAGTGGAAATTCAGAAGATTATCAATAGTTACTTTGATAATCTTTACACTCACAGAATAGAAGACATAGAAGAAATGGACAGATTGCTTGAAAGGTACAAATTACCAAAACTGAATCAAGGTATAACAACTCTCAATAAGCCAATAACAGCCAACAAAATACGAAATGTAATAAAAAGGCTACCAACAAAGAAAAGTCCAGGTTCTGATCGATTCACAGATGAATTCTACAAGAAATTTATAGAAGATATAATCCCTACACTCCTGAAAGTCTTCAGTGAAATTGAAAAGGAAACACTCCTCCGAAAATCATTTCTGGAGGCAAGTATTATACTGATTCAAAAACGAGGAAAACACACAAGCAAAAAGGAGAACTACAGGCCCATTTCCTTCATGAACATAGATGCAAAAATACTCAATAAAATACTAGCAAATAGAGTACAGCAACTCATCAAGAAGATCATACAGCATGACCAGGTAGGATTCATCCCAGGGATGCAAGGATGGTTCAATATTTGAAAATCTATAAATGTAACACACTATATTAATAGACTGAAATCTAAAAACCACATGATCATGTCAATTGATGCAGAGGAAGCTTTTGACAAAGTCTAACAGTAATTCATGTTCAAGGTCCTACAGAATACTGGAAGAGATGGACTCTACCTTAACTTGTTAAAAGCCATCTATGACAACCCAAAAGCTAATATAATCCTAAATGGGGAAAAACTGAAATCTTTTACTCTTAAATCAAGTACAAGACAAGGATGTCCTCTGTCACCCCTCCTATTCAATATAGTCTTGGAAGCATTAGCAACAGCCATTAGAAAAGAGGGAGAAATAAAGGGAATAAGAATAGGTAAATAAGATGTTAAATTCTTACTGTTTTCAGATGACATGATACTTTACTTGGAAGACCCCAAAAATTCCACCAAGAAACTACTAGAACTGATAGAGAAAGTCAGTAGCATAGCAGGATACAAAATCAGTACTCAAAAGTCAATAGCATTCCTCTACATAGATAAGAACCACACTGAAAGGGAAACAATGAAAACAATACCTTTTTTAATAGCACCGTGGAAAATGAAATACCTTGGGATTCACTTACCCAAGGAAGTCAAAGATCTTTTCATGGAAAATTACAACACCCTAAGAAAAGAGATTATAGAGGATTTTAGAAAGTGAAAAGATATTCCATTCTCCTGGATAGGAAGAACCAACATTGTAAAGATGGTCATACTTCCAAAATTGCTGTGCAGATTTAATGCAATCCCTATCAAACTGCCACCAACATACCTCCCAGATATAGAGAAATCATTCCTAAAATTTATTTGGAACTACAAACAACCTAGAATAGCAAAGGCAATCTTGGCCAATAAAGGCAAGGCAGGAGTCATCACAATTCCTGACTTGAAATTATCCTACGAAGCCACTGTGTTAAACTCAACATGGTACTGGCAACCAAATAGACCTGAGGCTTAATGGAATAGATTAGAATATGCAGAGGCATCTACAATCACACTCACCCATTTGATCTTTGACAAAGGGGCCAAAGAAGCTCACTGGAAGAAAGATAGCCTGTTTTACAAATGGTGCTGGAAAAACTGGCTTTCTATATGCTGAAAACTAAAGCTTGACCCAGCTCTATTATCATGCACTAAGCTAACGTCAAAATAGATTAAAGATGTAAACATTAAAACAGAAACACTCAATCTCCTGGAAGAGAAAGTAGGAGGACTCTTCAAGATATAGGGGTAGGTAAAGAGTTCATGAACAAACATATATTTGCACGGGAAACACTTGAAAGAATCAACAACTGGGATCAACTCTTCTTTAGGAGTTTCCGCATGTCAAAAGAAATTGTCAACAAAGTGAAAAGACAACCCAAAAATTTTGAAAAAATCCTAACTAATAAGTAATCAGACAAAGGTCTGCTGTCTAGAATATATAAAGAACTAAAGTATAACAGGGCTCTCAAATTTAAAGACCCATTTCAGAAATGGGCATCTGAGATGAATACACACTTCTCAGAGGATGAAATTAAAGAAGCAAATGTATATATGAAAAAATTCTCCACATTGCTAGTCATTTGTGAAATGCAAATCAAAGCAACACTGAGATACCATCTCACTCCATAAAGAATGGCTATCATAAGGAAATCAACCACAACAAATGTTGGAGAGGTTGTGGGGAAAAGGGAACACTTCTCCACTTCCGGTGGGACTGTAGACTGGTACAATCATTGTGGAGATCAATGTGGAGACTCCTCAAAAGAGTAGGACTGGAAATCCCATTCAAGCCAGTTATCTCCCTAGTGAGAATTTTCCCAGAGGAACTGAAAATATTATATTATAGTTATATATGTGTACCTATGTTTATAGCAGCACAATTTGTGATAGCAAAATCTTGGAAACAACCAAGAATTCCATCACATGAGGAATGGTTGAAAAAGATGTGGTATTTCTGTATAATGGAGTATTATTCAGCTATAAAGAATGATAAACTTGAAGCATTTATACTGAAGTGGATGCCACTTGAACATATACTCGTAAGTGAAATAAACCAGACACACATGTGCAAGTATTGTATAGTCTTCCTAGTATAATAAGACAAAAGAAAGAATACATATAGAAATGTAGAACAACAACTAGATAAATGAGTCAGATAGTTTGGCAAACTGCACAGCATATTCTGAAGTGTACTAAGCAGCTTTTCTTCTGGATGGTTAGCAACCTAAGTTCACAGATCAAAATTGGAGAAATACAAGAGCCACAAAGTGAGCCAACATTTTGACCCCAGCCCTTCAAGGTCAGCAAAGACTCAGGACATGGGAGATCCTGTACTGTAACATCATGAAACTCAGTTGTGCTCCAAATTTTCTGATCAAGGAGATTATGGAGCCACAAAGGAAAGACACTGATGAGTATAGTGTGCCTGTGGAGAGTCACATGAAGAGAAAACTTTCTCTCAGGCTCTCACAGAGAGAAGACTGGTCAAGCATTGGCCATGACTCATCCACATGGATGACACAGACAAAGGATCTATAGAATAAGGTACAGGACTACAAGATAAACCCTGAGGGGACTTCACTGACCACATAAGAAACATAAAATACATGTGTTGGTATATAGGTCTTGCTCTATCTAGTTCTTAACTATCCAACAGAAAAGTATAAAAATGAGGTGTATAACATGCAGCCATAATAATAAGTTGAGCTGTAAATGGCTATAGTCAACAACTTCTTCAGATAACTCACTATTAATGTGGAATGCTGCACTGTGTTGGATTGTGTCACAAGTTCAGGCACCTGAATTGGTTTAATGACAGTGGAGTGCTCATCTTTGACAGGTCTAGACAAAAAAAAGGGTATACAAAGGAAGAATCATTATTTGTGTGTATAAACAGTACAGTTAGGATAAATATCCCGTGCTTCTGCATGATTCTATGTGAAGCAAGATTTTCACTTAATAGTGGTTGGACAAGCTATGATGTTGGCTTCTATTACTATGGAGAACCACTAGGAAATGACAAGGTAGAAAATATTACTGATTGAATCTGTGATGTAATTCAGGTATAAAAAATAAGATAAGTAAACAGTTACACTCCCTTAATTCACTGATAAGAGATATCTGCCATAATAATGTCTGTAAGTATAATATCATGTATGCACCTTGTATGATACCAACACATTATGAAAACAGTTTGCAATGTATTAATTTGTCAAATCTGTCCTGTTAATTTGTCTTGAAATTGTCTCATTGGTATTTGTACTTCAATAAAAAAAAAAAAAAACAAGCTTCATTTGAGTTGTTTCTCTAGAGATTAGTCACAAGAATGCAAGTGAGCTTAGCCCCATAGGAGGAATCATCTTCACTTTTCATCCTTTCCTTTGTGAAATACCCCATTTTAACCTCAAAATCTTTCTATGAATATATTTTATACAGTGACAGCCTGTGTCAAATGAAGATTCTGAACTTTCATTAAATGAGAAGGAGATTTTATTCCTGAGTAGCCAGTCCAAACTCTGTGTTCTTTCTGATACAACACATTGCTGTTTGCTTATTTCTTCATTTTAATTGATTTATACATACACAGTGGTATCTTTATATGGCTATCCACTGTATTCACATATTCCTTACATATTATTCCAGTTTCCTTTACCAGTCTCTGCAGTGAAGAGACTGAGTCCATAGGAGAGACACAGACAGTATATTTCACCTTTTCTCTGTATTTCCTGGCCATGTATCCCACTGTCTGATGCCCATTTGTATAAGTCAAGGTGTGTGTTCACTGTGGGTTGGGGAATGATTGCCTTCTACCAACAATTTAGGTTGAAAAATATTAACTTAGAACCATTTTTCTTTCTTTTCAGTTATAATTTTCATTATTACCTTCATAAAGCTTAATAGCTAAATGCTCCTGAAAAACTAATTGGCTGTTTCTAATATATTTAAAATAAATGAAATTTAAACACAAGAACCCACATCTGTGTGCTGTGACATCTGTGACAGCCTACTGTGCAGCACGATGCAGTCCACAAGGGCTTTCATCTTGCTTCACAAGGAAGAGTGCAGCAGGGAACACTCTCTTGATCAACAGTTCTCTTCATGGATTTTAATTTGTACACTAAAATGCCTGTGTGAGGGGCAGGACAATCAGTGTCTTGTCTCCAAGACTTATGAAGGGAGCCCTCTGAAAACTTAAATTCCCAAGTCAACCCAGATCCTGACGACTAAAATCCTTCTGGGAAATGCCCTGGAAGTTAACACTTTAAGTAAGGTTGTGGATTATTTGTATTAGCTGGTAGTTTTGAGGGCTGCCAGACATAAGCTCTGCCCCTTACCACGCCAGAGGATGAGCTATCATAACCTTTGCTCTGAGCACTAGTCTCTTCGGCTGCATGATCATGTGATGCTATTGCCTTTCGCCTACAATTGGTGAACATTTAACAGCAAAATGTGGGCAAGATATCGATCACCTTTGGCACAAACACTGGCTTTACATTAATACTTCTGCTACTGTCATTTTGTCCAATAAACCCAAAGTTCTAGGCACACTCACCTGGAGGAAATAATTACTATAAATGCCTGAATCTCCAAGAGCAAAGATCAAAGAAAAGTAGCTCACACAGGTCAGATGATGGCTGAGACATTTTATTACATGAGCCAGTAGAGAAAACGGACTCAAGTAGAGCTCCCAGGGCAACCCAGGGACCTAATCCTCTTCCCATTCATGCTTCAAGGTTCTGTTTTGCCATACTCCTCCAATAGAGAATCTGTACTTGACTCATTTGCTTCAATAGAAAATATTTTTAGAGGAAATAAGATGTTGTCTAACTATTAATAATATTTTCATTATGCAAAATTTTGAATGGAGATATGCTAACAGAGGATATTATTGGTTTGCTTTACCAGGTCCTTATGCAAATAAGGTCGTTATTAAAACACCAAGCTCATTCATCAATTAATTAACTTAGTAGATATTTATTGAACATCTGCAATGTGCCAGGCACTTTTGATTTTTTAGCACAGAGGACATATCAGTGAATTGAAGAACTGAAGAGGTAAACACTTGTGCCTTCATGTAACTTATGCTCATGTGTGTGTATGTGTTTGTGAATAAACAAATAGTGTAACGATATATGATGATAATTAGAGGGAGGATAAGGATTGTTATCTATGTGTGTGTGTGTGGTACAGGATGAGGCTAGATCATGTACCTCGATAAAAACTTTGCTTATAAATTATATACGAAGCTTATAAATTTTTTTTGACAAACACTTAAGCATCCCTCTGGATTCTGGATAGTATAATCCATAGAGGCCCAGGAACAGGTTGGAAAGCTGTTAAACTGGAAGGGAGGACTCCTACATAGACCTGGGTAGTGGTGGGGAAGGTGAGGTGAGGTTAGGTTCCGGCCATGTTTGAAAAGTGTAATGAACCAAACTTGCTAATGAATGGGATGTGAGAAGTGAGAGAAAAGAAATTAAGGAGGATTCAACCTTCATGACAGCAAGACTGAAATTTCCATTCTCTGAGATGTAGGAAACCACAGAATCAAAGGTTTTTAGGGGACAACATTCAGAAGGCAGCTTTGGCTACATAAAGTCAGACTTATTAGCCATCCATGTGGATATGATAAAAATGAGAATCACAGATATGTAAATATTGGGGAGTTCAGGAGAAGGATTTGGGCCAGATGAACAAAACTTGGAATTGTGATCTTAAAAATGATATTTCATTCCAAGTTTCAGTGGTATTACAAACGGATGATGCTGAATGCTGGATCAAATACAACAGTTCTGGGATTTGAAACTGTAGGAAATTAGAGCAATAAAAAGAACCCATCCCAGAAGCTGAGAAGACCATCCAGGAAGGCAGTGGAAAATCAGGACAGTGTGTATCCTGGAAGTCAAGAAAATGTCTGGTATTGAGGAAAACCAGGTGATGAACTGAGTCAACTGTTACCTGGACTCAACCATTTGATTGGTCTTTAGATTTAGCAAAGTTAGCAATAATCATTACTGACCTCAGTAAAAGTAATGAAGTAGTGATGTCATCATAGGATTAGTGGGAGTTCAAGACTAATCAGGGAGAGAATGAGAACAGATAACTGAGGAGGAAGATCTTGGCTGAACAATGGAACTCAGACCTGGAAGTAGTTAGAATAAGAAGAAAGGTTAAAGGGTGGTTACAATAGGAGGAACAAGTGTGCTTTTAAGAGGATCAAGTGGGCAGGGAAATAAATGACACACAAGAGAGAAAGTTTCCAGAAGTATTGCTCTATATCTGTCCTCTGTAACACACAACCTTCTTCATAGGTACTTTGTACACGTGTGGGGCAAAAATTTGCAGCACATAGCAACTGACTAAAGGCTTCTGGGACAAAGATAACTGGCATTTCCTTTTGTCCATATACAGAGATCCTGCTACATTGTTCAGCCTCGGATTGCTTGGCAGGCATTTGGCATATCTTACATATCCATAGTTACTGAAAAACTGTTAGAAAAGTTTTACTTCACTGTGTCTCATCCCACAAAACTCAAATTTCCTTAGACAAATGGTAATTATGCTTCTTCAGGAGGAGAATTTCTCTCTGTGGGATTTCCATCAATGTCTCCCTGGATAAAGATGGCTCTTACCTTATGGTTCTCCTTGTTACAACAAGACCAAAATTTTTTTGGTTGCGGGCCACCCAGATGGTTGAGCAGACTAAACTGCCTGCTTAGATAGAGTACAGTGGCCAGGGTTCAATCCCCAGTGTGCCATGCTGGCCCTACCCCAGGGCATGCTGAGTTGGTGATTGAGACTGAGTGTGGTGATATGCCCTGTAATCCCAACTCTTGGGAGGCTGAAAACAGGAGAATCACTGTGAGTCCAATTTATGTAGTGAGACCCTGTAGACTCTGTACTAAATACATTTAAAATATATATTATTTGGTTAAATAAATGGAGGATATGCATATCTTAAAATTAAACAAATATGTCAGCTGCCAGTTTGTTACCAATGATATCTGGTGGAAAGGAAAGAATTAGTTAGGTGGTTGAACTCACAAAAGATAAAAGCTCTGGAACATTTTTAATTCTTTGTAAGCAAATAATGAGAATCATGTGGGTAAAATATACTGTCTTTGCAAAATAAAGTACTCAAACATAAAAATGAATACACATACTCAATAAACATTGCGTGAGTATACATCAACCAGAACAAAAAAGTTAGATGAGTTGCCTTATACTATGAACTGTTAGATTCCCCAGCTTTCTGGAGGAGACCAATTGTTGAGTTAGAACATAAAAGCCATATATATATATATATATATATATATATATATATATATATATATATATATATATATATATATATACTTACTGCAGGAAAAAAAATCCCTTAGAATTGAAAGTCAAGTCCATGAATTTTCTTATTCTTTTTCCTTCTGTCAGTTTTTTCCTTTTGCTGAGTCTCTGAAGTTTGGTGGAGGTCATCAATAGTGTGTATTTTCCAGTTCGTATATCATCAGCATGTTTTGAGCAAAATTTACTTAGTCATAAGCTCCTGACCTTTCATTTATAGTATCCTCTTCCATGAGGAAAATTCAAGATATTTTTTAAAAAACAATTCATTGAACATCTGAGAGATGGGTAATCAAAAGTAGAAGCAAAAGAGAAAGTAATTAATGACCTTTTTACCCAAGCTCCCATTTTATGTTTTCTAAGAATATATTACACGTGTTTGTGCTTAGCAAATCATTGTACTGGTCACTATATTAGTATCACTGAAATATTAAAAATGTTCTGAACATCCAAAGAGATGCTTACTTTTTTTGAAAGTTGTTTTAAGGCATGACTTCTACTTCACATTTGTAAAGCATGATTACATAAGTATAATCTATTTCTTTTTTTTTGTTTTAAATACCTCTTTTGGATGCTAACCCTGTGGCAGCTTAGCTGTGGCATTTTACAAGCTGAAGAGTGCTCTTAGGAGACTTTCTTTTTTACCTGTTAAGTCACTGTTTCCACATTAATAATAGGGTAAAGATATCGGGCTTCAGTTTAGATTATGACAGTGCCTAATGTCTTTGCCACATTCACTTCAAATCCTTTCTCTCTTCATGGGAATTTTATGAATTCCAATATGTATACTTTTCCAGCTGTAGTATTTTATTTGAAATTGGAAATGACCAGTTGAGATATCACTTTTCTTATGAAAAATTTCCTAATGTTGAATTCTAGCAGCTAAAGCTAAATTCAACTACTTCAGTGATAGGATTTCTTTATGCATAGCGTAGATTTTTAAAATATTATTTTCAGTTGTTTACATTGGTATTTGTGGTTCCATGAAATATTAAATTCTATTTTTCATATTAGCCACATTTTTGTAAGTGTAATTTTTTTTTTCCATTATGTGGCCTTGAATACATGATTAAAAGAAATAGGAATCCTCTTGCTTAATATTACTGCAGTGAAATGCTTCTGTCCAGGCCTAGTTTTTTATGGCAAGTGAAGCTTCTCATCAGCAAATGTTTATAGAAAAATTCAACTTGGTAATTGAATAGCAGTAAACCATTATCATTTTTTAAAGCTAAAATATATATTTTTTTTTAATTTTTAAAGAGATATTCTATCTACATCTATCTATCTATCTATCTATCTATCTATCTATCTATCTATCTATCTATCTATCTATCATGTGTTATAGTATCTCACGGCACAGCTCAGATGCCAAGGGAGCCTCCTGTCTCAGCTTCCCCAGCACTGGGATTATAGGTATGCACTGCCATGCCTGTTAGCTTGGCACTGGGCCAGCATGGCGTGCAGTATCGGGGATGGAAACTAGGTCCTTGTGCTTGCTAGGCAAGCACTTAGATGGCTGAGCTATCTCCTCAGCCCTATACATTTTTATTTTACATCTTGAGACTAGCTGAACCATGCATAGCGATCTAAGTGAAAGGTCATTGAACTCACATAGAAACACCACCTCTTTTAAATTTATTTATTTATTTTTATTTTTTAATTTTTATTTTATTGAAGTACAAATATCAATGAGACAGTTTTAAGATAACTTGACAAGATGGATTTCATAAATTAACCCATTGCAAACTGTTTTCATAATGTTTTGGTATCATAGAAGGTACATACATGATATTATACTTACAGACATTATTATAGCAGATGTCTCTTATTAGTAAATTAAGAGAGTGTAGCTGTTTGCATATCTTATTTTTTATACCTGAATTACATCAATGATTCAATAATTAATACTTTCTACCTTGTTATTTTCCTAGTGGTTGTCCATAGTACTAGAAATGGACATAATATTCTTTCCCACCACCATTAGTGCAAATCTTGCCTCTCATAGAATTATGTAGAAGTACGGCGTTATCTATCCCGACTGTACTGTCCATACACACACATCATCATTCTTCATTCTATACTCCTTCCTTTGTCTACACCTGTCAAAGATGGGCACTCCATTGTCATTTAACTAATTTAGGTGCTTGAACTCGACGACACAATCCACCTTTTTAAATTTATCATTAAGGAATCTCCTCTTGCTTCAGAGGAGACAGTGCTTTTCATTGAGAGTCACACTTAACTGGGTGTCAAGACCTTTTTCAGGGTCAGCTCTCCCATAACTAGTCAGTTATGGTAATTAGTCTGCTCAGCTCAGATTTTGCATGTATAAAAAATGAGGTTGGACAAAAGTATTATGACATTTTTAGCTGGAGCTGGGAATGGCTCTCTTTTCTTTATAAGATATTCACTTAGTTTTCAGTGACTTTGCGACTGATAAAAGTCCTTTAGAGCAGCTTCCTAGAAATTAGCAGGATTTGGGTATGCATGTTTCTAAGAGGACAGACTTTGGAGTTCTCACCCATTTTCAGCCTTCTTTGAGGGAAATCACTAATCTGGTCTGCGGCAACTAATTGATTATAATTGCAGAAATTAATGATGAATATTCTTATTCTTGATCCTAGAGAAGAGTTGTCCCTATGAATATATAATTGTAGGATTTAATCAGATCCCAGAGGAACTTGCATTTGACACGTATACAAAATGATATGAAGCTGAATAACAATTGAAATTTATTATCTCCTCCCTCTAGTTTAAAATAATGTTTGTCTTCACTAGCAGGTCTCCTTATTTCAAGATTCAAAGCAATGTTGGAGACAGTTCAAGAGCTCACTTCCTGGGCTGGGATATAGCTCAGCAGCTTAAGTGCCTGCCTGGCAAACTCAAGTTCCCGGGTTCAGTCCCTGGTACCACATGCCCTACCACCCCACAACTGGGTGTAGTGGCCCACGCCTGTAGTCCCAGCACTAGGGAGACTGAGACAAGAAGATCACTGCAAGTTCAAGCCCAGTCTGGGGGCTTCAAGAGTGAGCATAGTGCCAGACCAAACTGCATAGTAAGACCATCTCAAAGGTTTTGAAACTGTCTCATTGCTATTTGTTTCTCAATAAAATTAATAGAAAAAAAAAAACCTGAAAATAAAAAGAGCTAACTTCCCATGCTGCACGGCCCATCCAGTTTCCATGTAGCAGGGGCACAGTCAGTAGTGTCCATCTTCCTGTTTTCATTGTAGTCTAGCGAATGTTGAGGCCTGCGGACTGCCTGTCATCGCAGGCCTGTATTCCAAATAGGAGAGGTTCTCTAGATGTCAGATGTAGCAACTGACGGGGTCACTGTCTGTTATGCACAAGTCCACATTTATTCTACTGGAAACCTGGAGGCACCATCTGAGTGTCATGCAGAGAGAGGAAAAATCTTTCTTATTCTTCCTCTTTATGTGGGGTACTTTCACAGTGATGAAAGCTTGCCAAGCACTGCTTGATACTTGTAAGTGCTGCCCCACCCCCAGTCCTGGGGGCCCAGACCCGGCCTCAGGCAGAGCTGCATTTTCCATACCACTTTTATTTTTCACTTTCAAGAAAGGTCTGAGCTGCCCAGGGGAACCTGAGTACTTGGTTCCCTGACTCACTTCCCAAAGGGCTGGATTAGAGATGGCGCCGCCATGCCAGCTAAAGTATTGCTTTTTGTGTATGAAGCTGTGTTAAGAAGAAATATGACAGGCATTTAAATATGAGTGGAAAACTCTGGCTATAAAGTAAACAGCAGTGAATGCCTACCCTACTGTGAGCTAAGTTCAAAATTGTTCTTTTAGTGCGGGGCCGTATTTAACTCATTGAGACATTTTTATTGTAAACTCTGGCTGGAGAGTAAAACTCTGGCCTGGGAGAAGCAGCCAGAGTTTTACTCTCAGCTAAAACTCTGGCTCGAGATAAGTAGCTCGCCTTATGAATCTAAGCTATCTTCTATATGCAACACAAAATATTTCAGATGTACATGTAAAACACGAAATAATATAAAATCATTAAGAGTAGGTGAGGGAAAGGTGCATGGTTTGGGTCACATATGGCTGTATAAAGGTTATTTAATGTTTCTGGCTACAATCTGGAAGTTCACAGAATTAATGAACCACTTTCTTCATTATGAGAATTAGAAGGCATTAAGTTTATTTTTATAAAAAGTTTACTAATAATGTTCTAAAACTAATGACAGGAGTGTTTTAGCATGAACATGTTACTTTATCAAAAGTTGTGGAGGTGGCGGAAGGGTGGTTGTCCTAGTCTAGCACAGCTTCTACTGTTTGGCTTTGTACAGCATCATCTCTCTTCCTTCAGGTAAATATGAAATATTGAATAGAAAAAGAGGTGATATCAACTCACGTGACAGCATTTACTGATATGATTTTTATTTATCATATGCTTTAAATTTTACTTTTTATCATGCATTAATAATGACATTAAAAAAAGTCTCAGTGAGTTAGGTACAGCCCCACACTAAAAGAACAATTTTGAAACTTAGCTCACAGTAGGCGTTCACTGCTGTTTGCTTAGGGAGAATTCAGACCCTCCCTACGTTGCTTGTGGCTGCCTGTCTCTAAACTCGGGTATCCTCTGAAAAGATGCTTATGTCATTTCTACCTCAGATGCTATCATCAAGGACAAAAAGTGTACTGGCTTTAGTTGCAGGTGATTATGCTTATAGAATCAGGAGAATAGTGGAATAATCTAAGACAGCACAGCTTGAGTACACGTGTAGATTCTCACTTCTGCTGTGAATGGGTTTCTGTGATCCAAGGCTCTCACATTACTGTCGTCAGACCCTAGTCACCCATTGATAATGACAATTACATTGATTGCCTCAGCATCAGCTGACCTCAGTGACTAAACATCTTTGTGTAGCAGCCAGTTCATTCAAAAATTAGATGTAGGACTGATGATATTCTGCTCTTTCTCAATGCCCAAAGTTTCCATAAATTTTAGACTGGAATGTTGTTTTGAGATACTGTGGTTTTTGAGATACAGAAGAGGAGCTATATTTCATATGCTTAAATAGTCTTTTTAGGCTTTCATAATTATTTCCATAGATGCTCATTGTTACTTTTGTAAGTGTCACTTATGCTGCTCATGATTGAGAGTATGTTATCCCAGTCCAAATTTAAGGAGTTTTATTCAAGAGTGATTGATTCTTTTTTCCTTTCTCCAGCTCACACCTGTCTTACCTCAAAATTTTCTTTAATTTTGACAAGTTAATAAGTAAGGAAATTTATTAAGGTGAGTGAAAACATTTGACTTCCATGTTGACATGAAGATGCAAAGCTTATGGAGCACAGAACAGATCAGTAAGCGGGGAGGAGGGCAAAGCGTGTATAAGTTGGGCCTGTGGAACAAGACGAATGTGCATTGGTTGAGTTTCAGATTTGCCTCTTCTAGTTTTATGAGCTTGGACAAGGCATTTTATTCCTTAAAGTATGTGTTCCACATCTATAAATTTGTGGTAATAATGCCTTTTTGAACAACTTGATTATATCAGGACCTTAATCTTTTTTACTAGTTTTAGTTTCTTTTCTTTTTCTTTTTTTTTTTTTTTTTTTGGGTTGGAGGGAACCAGGGATTGAACTCAGGCCCTTGTGCTTGCTAGGCAAGCACTTATTCTACTGAGCCATCTCTCCAGCCCTTAGTTTTAGTTTCATAAAAAAAACCCCACTGATCTAAACGTAGAATTGCCATATACACAGTGACCAGGCTCCCAGCCCATTCCTCTCCTAGAGGTGTCTCCTTCTGGGTTCTTTTGATATTTGGCCATCTTCAAGCCATCAAAAATCATTGTCTTAAAGTCTTCTTTATCCTTTGCTGTTTTCTGTAGAAGTTTTCCTAATTGTACTATGTAAGGTTTAAATTATCATTGATGTGTGCCCTGTCTCTCAGCTTCCAAACCTGAGCCATTTGAGACTTTTGGATTAAAGGCCTACCAGTATATCTGAGACAGAAAGATTTTGAGAGGGCAATGCCAGAGCTAAACTCTCCATAGCTGGGAATACAAGAATGCACCACTATCCCGCCCGCCCCCGCCCAGCCCCTGAGACCGGCCAGAGACAGCGCGGCCGACTCCGCCATCCTGCTCCATCCCGTCCGTGCCTGCCCAGCCCCAGAGACCAGCCTGAGACAGTGGCTGACTCCAGCGGCCTCCTGGATCCCGTGCCAAGCTCTCCCAGCGAGAGCAAATTTACAGGACTCACCAGGCTTCCCAGATCAGTGAGAGGGTGGTGAGTCTGAGGGAGAGCCTTTGGCTTCTTTCCACACGCGCTACGCGGATCCCTGTCCCCAACCCCTCCAAGCCAGTGACTGGCCTGAAACCTCAGGTCCCACTCACCAACACCTTCCCGGAACCCCTGACCTAAAGCCCACTGATTGAGTGGGAATTTCCCCGATTCTCTGGGCATCAAAGGTCAGTGAGTGTAGAACCTCAGGCCCGTCGTGCCTGAGATACATTTCCCAGGGATTAAGCTGTCTGTCACCTCACGTGGCCCAGTGACAGCTCCAGGCACACTGTGCCAGAGAAACACTTCCAGGTGATTACTGGTCCCACCCCACAGCCCCAGACCCAGTGCAGGTCGGCATGGAGTGAGAACTCCTAGCCTGCCACACCGGAGGGACATTTCTCAGCAATCCACGGTCCCACGCTATGGACCGAAATCCAGCACAGCCTGGCCTATAAGTGA
>PVKA01001281.1:0-34277 GCA_004027165.1 Ctenomys sociabilis
AACCCATCTATCAGCTTATGCTGGCATCTCTGGACATCATAGCTCTATGTGAGAACTCTATTTTGAACTTCAGACTTGTACAGCAGCTGCTTTCCAAAACTCTTTCCCTTTTCTGCTGCATCTCAGTGCATGAGAATGTCATTCTTCCAGATGCAGAAACCAAAAATCTTGGAATCGGTGCTGCATTCCTTCATGTGCCGCCGTTCATGTCTGTACTGCAGCATCATCTTCTTGGGAACCCTTCTTGACTGCTGTATTTTATTCTTTTTAATTTAATTAATTTTTTTTTTTTTGGCTGAACTGGGAATTGAACTCAGACCCTTGCACTTGCCAAGGAAGCACTTATTCCTCTGAGCCATCTACCCCACCCCTCTGACTGCTATATTTTAAATTGCAACTCCATTCTTGCAAGAACTATCTGTCCCCTCTCCTGTATGGCACCTGTCTCCACTGCCACAGAGGATGTCACTGTCCCCATAGATGGGACAGCACTTTGGTTTGGTGCCTTGGCTGGGAGTGAGGGAGGGTCAGTTGCAGGTTTTCCACCTGGCCTTCTTCATCAAAGAAAAGATTTGATGTGGATTTCTGCACATGTCTATTGTGGGGTTGCATTTGGGAAGTAGGGAAATGAACCTGCAGAACCAGTGACCCACTGTGAACTGGATGCCATTTGCTGCTTCATTTCCTAGCTGCCTCAGTCTATGAGAGGATGCAGGATTTTGTTTTGGGCCAATGAGCATCAGTTCTGAATTGAAAAGGTGTCCATTACTTCTCCAACCACCTGGTAATTCTTTCTCTAGCATGCAGCCATTTGGGTGGGCAGCCACTGGCCTTTTGGGCTGGAGGACCTGGACCACATGTACTTGCCACATTCTTGCAGGATTCTTCCTTTTTTTCAGTGGACTTCAAGCTGAAGGACAAGCTTAGGCTCCCAAGCGTGGGAAGTGGTCATGACTTTTCCCTGGGAGTGCCTTCAGCTTGCAGTTCAGCCATCTGACTTCTTTGTGTTGTACAGCTTGAGTGGCTTCACACCTGTTTTGTCCTGGAAAGGCCGTGTTCTATGAACCATTTCTATGACTCTGGCTGGTCTTCCCTGGTCACCCTCTGATTGGCCACACCTTAAAATGAGAGTAGATTTAAGCATGCCTGAGGCCAGGACTAGTGTGAAGCCGCCCTGTTGGCTGAGACTGAAGTTTGAGAAAGAACCTCTGATGTCTCAGGGCATGAAGATTGCACACCAGAGCTGAGGCACCAACCCCTAAACAGGAGATAAACAGGAGATGCTTGCTCAGTCTGTGTTACACAGGTCACTCTTCCTGCTTATCCTCCTGGATTACAGAGGTGACTCTGGGCCTCCTGCCTCGCCCAGCTCACAGCCCTCACCTATTTCCCAGCTTTCTCTCAGTCACTCAGAATGAGCCACTCCCCGTTTAGTCCTAGGTCGAGGCTTTTGTTCTAGGGAGTTATTGTTCTGACTCAAGTAGGACACCTTGGTCCCCACAAGTACAGATAAGCCTTAGTGTCTTTATTCTCCCTGTGGTTTGCTGTGGAAGTGGTACTGTTCCAGTCAGTTTTCCCTGGCTATACAAATGTGGACTCCTTTGGAACATGACCTGGTCCAGAGGGCTTCCTGTAAGACACCACTGAGCTTATTTGTTTCCACCCATTTGTGCTGCTGGAAGAAGGTATTCAAGACTGGGTAATTTATAAAATACAGACATTTGTCTCACAATTCCAGAGGCTGGGGGTTTGATCCCTGGTATGCCGTGCTGGCTCTGCCCACCCCCCCCCCCAGCACGCTGAGACAGCCACTGAGACTAGGCATCGTGGCACGTGCCTATAATCCCAGCACTTGGGAGGCTGAAAAGAGGAAGATCACTACGAGTCCGATTTGTATAGTGAGACCCTGTAGACCCTGTACTAAATACAAAAAACAATACTGGAGGCTGAAAATCGGGGCACTCCTCGTAGGCAGGTCTGGTGGCCTAGTGGTCTCCCCAGGGGAGGAAGATCACGTCCTCTAGTGGTGGAAGACGGAAGCACAACAGGCTGAACACACAAGGCGTGGCCTCCACCTCTTTATTTGGTGTGCTGTGGTACCTGATTGTGGAGGGGACTCATTCACATCGCAGTGCTCGGGCAAATGGAGTATCTGCTGCGACAGAGCTCTTTCTGAAACACAGGCCTCTGGCCCGACAGGCCACCCGTCAGCGCACAGGCCTTTCTCTGAGCCTCTGAGTTCCCCACAGCTCCCTTCTCACGTGCCTGTCTCATTGCTGTGGCCTTCACTCTACGGCGTTGCATCTTGAATTTCCCGTCCGGCCCACGCACTGGAGGTGTGGCCTGAGCCTTTAGAGGAGGGTTCAAGGGGCAGGAGAGATGGCTCAGTGGAATAAGCGCTTCCCTGGCAAGCGCAAGGGCCTGAGTTCAATCCCTGGTTCTGCCAAAAAATAAAGTAGAGGAGGGCCCAGCATAAGGAGGTCAGGCGGCACAGGGAGCCTCTCAGCGAACTCTGGGAGCCTCACTTTCTCTCTCTGCTTCTTGGTGGCCCTGAGGTAGAGGCCTCATCCCTGTGCTCCTGCCACTGTGACCAGACCCCTGCAGGCGCAAAGGGCGGGACCAAGTGAGCTTGAGTGAGAGCTCTGAGGTAGTGAATAAACTTCTTTCCTTAAAGGACTGATTCACCTCAGGAATTTGTCCCCATGATAGAGAGCTGCCGAATGCACATTCTTCTGCATTTAGAAGAGACACCCTAGTAGCGTGTCTGCAACACCTTCTAGTGTGTTCTCCCCAGCGTTGCATCCTTCCTCCCACCCCAAGGTGATAAACTCTGACATTCCACACCCCACCGAGTGCTCAGATCTCTTTACTCCAATCCCGAGCAGTCCCTTGGACCCAGCTGGACCTGTGCTTTCCCTCCTAGAGGTTCCTTTCATTCTCTATCAGGCCGAGCCCACCCTGGAGGGTTATCCTGTACCTTGGCCCAGTTGTGAGCCTTGGGGCCAGAAGATTCTGTGGAGATTGATCTGGAGGTGGACCAGGACGTTTTGCAGTTGGCAAAAGCCATATCAATTACACTGAGTCAAGATCTATCTTACAGAGAACTCTAAAGTTTTTAACTATGAACAGCATGTATAATTAGAGCCCCTTCTGAGAATTTTTGGTGCGCTGATGATAAAAATTCTTTTGTAAACCCATAGGCAATAGAAGGCTCTTTTCCTAACTAGTTCATGCTGTCTTTTCCTGTTGCCACTTTCTTTTCACAGTGTGAATGCTGCATTTTCTTTCAAGGTATGCTTTGTTATTTACTGGAAATGGATAGTGTTTCGCTCACTGCAGGCAGAGAAAGCACTGTGGAAGGTGGTGTCTACTTCTGCTAACTAGCAAGTTGGTAGTGATCACTGAATGGGAGTGGGAGAGCGCGTGGTTTATTTGATACAGGAAGGCAGTTCTTTCTCCACTTTGTACAACCTTGCTAGTTTGTTCTGACCAAGTTCACTAAGATTGGCAGGCAAGCTGCCTCAGGCCTGAG
The DNA here is from genome assembly GCA_004027165.1 of Ctenomys sociabilis. Lineage (NCBI taxonomy): Eukaryota > Metazoa > Chordata > Mammalia > Rodentia > Ctenomyidae > Ctenomys > Ctenomys sociabilis. The sequence continues at coordinate 3,533 of PVKA01001281.1, forward strand.
CTTCTTATACTACATCCAGGTTCCAAGACCCAGAGGGGCTGTGCTCCTGACTTGTCCATGAAAATCAGCTAAGGACTCAAATCACTCTTGCCTCAGAAACAAGGTAATAAGTGAAAGTCGAGTAAAGCAGTTGTCTCCTCCCCTGTTAAAATCCAAACTTGTTGAATCCACAGTGCAGCTGAACTCACGCTGGCAATGGGACTGTTCCTCCTGGCCTCAGACTCCAGTTCCTCCCTACGCTGTGGCCAGGGGTCCATGTCAAATACAGACCTTGTCCTGCCACTCAGTACCTAAACCCTACCCTGGAACCATGCACTGAATTCTAGACCTACGCATTTCTTTTACATTAATGTTTTCCCTCCATCCCCCTGTTAGGACCTCAGTCTCCAGGATGACCACTTCAGCCTACTGTGTGACTAATATTCCAGGTACTTCCCCCGTCTCTGGTGACCTCACCTTTCCATGCATCTTCTTATCACTCTCAGGCTCTATAACTTGTCACATAGGAATCTCCAGTCTTGTCAAAACCCACTTTCGAAGTCTGATTTCCAGCTTCCTTCCAACTCATATGCCTCTGTGCATCCTTTGTTCTTTAGGATTTCCTGAGAAATCCTAGATAGAGCCAAGGGCCAGCTTTGCTGGGAAGTCTCTCTGACAACAAAAAAAGAGGCACCCCTTCCTCCATTCTTCTGTAGCACCTTTATTTGGTAGTCTAGGTTGAACACAGGGCCTCCTGCTACTGGCAAGCTCGCCACCACTGAGCCATGCCCCAGCTCCTTTGAAAATTTATTTTGAGACAGGGCCCCACGAAGTGTGCAGGCTGGTCTCAAACTCACAACCCTTCTGCCTCAGCCTCATCAGTAGCTGGGATCACAGCCGTGCTCTACCACACCTGGCTGTAGCATTTTTGTTGGTCTTGGGAGTGGAACTCACGACCTTGCATACGCTATGTATGTGCTCTGCCTCTGAGCTACAGCCCTGGCCCCACCACTTTTATTGTTGTCCACTTTGGATGAGTTGTCTTGGTTAATCAATAGGAGTAACTGACAGTAAGTTTCTGCTTTCTGTTCTCAAAGAGCTCTCTCTAGACAAAAAACAAAATGTAATTACAAATTATTGCAAGAGACACTGTATATCAGCAGGCTTGGAACAGCATAGATCCAAGGACAAAGAAGTAACTAACTTTTACTTGGGTAGGAGACCCAGAAGTGATTCAGGAGAAGGCGCTACTTGAATCCTGAAGGATGGCTAGAGGAGCCCCAGTAGAAAGGGCGTAGGAGGAGAGAAATGAATGTTTACAAAGATATCTAAGCACAAGAAGGGTTGGCCTGTCTGAAGAACAACAAATAATTTTGTACCAGTCACAGCAAGGCGTATGTCGTAAACCAGTGAAAACCAGGCAGATCAGGAAAGGCCTCAACCCCCAACTGGTTTCCGTTTTATTTTCTCCCAGTGGTGACTACAGACACAGGAGGCTGGCTCCTTCACCTCTACTACCTAGCACCAAGCCTGGCACACAGTGTGCCTTCTGTCTTTATTTCTTAAATGATGTTTAGGGTGTGGGGACTTGAACCCCCAGGCCTTTTGTATATCAGGCAAGTGCTCTACCTTGGTCTACTACCCAGCCCTTAAACTTTAAGATTCTTTAAACAGTTTTTGTTATCTCTTGGTGCAAAAAATCTGGCAAAAATTGGGTAAGTTCAAAGTTAAGTCTAATAACATTTGTGATTAAACTCGTTGTATTTTCTTACATTTTTCTTCATTATTTTAATACCAAAACAAATCCAGATACCCAAGAAAACACCCTGTTGCTTTCTCCCTCTAATGTTATGTTTTTATATGTTTAAACATTTAAAACATCGAGTTCAAATACTTTCCTAATTTAAAAAGTTTGTATTTTGTTCATGTATAGAAGAAAATAGAGGCCTGCGTCATAAAGTTTGAAAAACGATTCCCTCATTAGCTGTATCCCCTGTGAGATTTATTACACAGTAAATTAGTTCATTGTGAAGCTTCTAGCAATGTTTTACTCCTTATAGATTACTTTGGCAGGACAAATTTGGTTTTTCCCTCTCCAACAATGAATGGTTTATTTTAAAGTAGGTGAAAGGTAACGCAGAGGAGCAAGCGAGCCCCAGCCGCAGATGTGCAGGGGAGGAGGCCAAGTGCATAGGGAAGTCTTCAAAGGCCTGGAAAGCGCAAGGTAACCCGAGAACCGGAGGTCTTGTTTCTCCGTCAGCTCTTGCTTCCAGCCTCTTGGAAACCACAGGCCTAGGCAGAGCTGAAGAACCGTGCATCCCAGGCTCCAAGCTCCAGCTGGTGCAGACAGCAGAAGTGCACGTCCTTGGGTAGGAATTCCGTGTTCCTTGAGAACTGAGAGTTCTGAGAGTCTGTTTGTGAGTTTGAGAGTCTGTTACAGTGTTTTGAATTATTATATTGCTCAATTCAAGCATCAGTTCAAAACCAGTGGTGGTATACAGAGCTACCATTTCTTTTTTATTTTAAAGAGAAAAACAAAATAAAACATAGTTTCCACACAAGCCAATAGGGGGGTAACAATGATTAACACATTGAGTAATTGTTACCTTTAAGTTACTTTTTCAGATTTCTGCACGGTCAAAAGAAATCAACAAGAAGGTAAAAAGCAAACCTATGAATTGGGAAAAATTTTTAGCTTACTGTCCCTCAGACTTCTATCTAGAACATATAAAGAATTTTTACAAATCAGGACCCCAAATTCAAAGAGCCAATCCAAAAATGGGTACCTAGGATGAATATACACTTCTCAGACAAAGAAATACAAATGAGGGGGTTGGGGAGATGGCTCAATGGAATAAGCGCTTCCCTGGCAAGCTCAAGGGCCTGCGTTCAATCCCTGGTTCCATAAAAAAAAAAAAAAAAAAAAAAAAAAAATACAAATGGCAAATAAATATATGAAAAATTGTCCAACATCATTGGTCATTCAAGACATGCAAATTGAAACACTGAGATTTCTTCTTACCCCAGAAAAGATGGCTGTCATCAAGAAGTCAACCAATAACACATTCTAGATGGACTTTTTAATAACCATTCTCCACTGTTGGTGGGAGCGCAGGCTGGTACAACCATTACAGAAATCAGTATGGCAATTCCTCAAAAAGCTAGGACTGGAGGAGCCATTCAAAAACAACTATTCCTCCCCTGGGTATTTCTCCAAAAGAACTGAAAAACTCATACCATAGCAATATAGGTGCACCCATATACAGCAGCACAATTTGTCATAGCTAAATCCTGGAAACAACCCATATGCCCATCAACTGAGGTGAATAAAAAGATGTGTTTTTATACAATGGAGCATTATTTAGCTATGAAGAAAGATAAATTCAAGGCTTTTATAGGTAAATGGATGCAACAAGAGACCATACTCATAGGTGAAATAAATGAGACGTGCATGTGAAAACATCATACTGTTTCCCTAATATAGGAATCTGAAAGAGTAAATAATTCTAAAAGATACAATAAGTACTGTGAAAGGCAAACAGTGTTCAAAAGGAACAACTAGATGAGGTAAAGGAGGGAAGGGAAAATAAATATATTATCAATATGATATATATGTCATTATCAACATATATAATATTAAATATAATATATTATATATTATATATGTATACGCAGAATAGCTTGGATAATTGTACTGCTGATTTCTGCTGATCTATTGAAAAGAGCAGTTAATACTTACATTTCTCCCCCTCCCCTTTTTAATTTTTTGTAACTTGCTTTTTTGTACTGTATCTGGTTGTTGCAGGGTCTCACTGCGTAGCTCAGATCTGCAGTGATCCCCCTGTTTCAGCCACCCAGTGCTGGGACTGCAGGAGCGCGCCTCTATGCTGGGGCTCTGTGGCCAGCCCAGCCGCCCAGGAGCGGGGCTGACGCAGCGTGTGGTGCAGGGGAGCAAATGAGGGCCTCTGCGCTCACCTGAGCAGGCGCTTTAGTCCGCTGGGCAATCTCTCCGGCCCCTTTACAACTTTTTTTGAGCCAGTTTTGCATGTTTGTGTCTGCGATTTCTTTTTTTTTTTTTTTTTTTTTTTTGTCTTTTTTGAGACAGGGTCTCACTGTGCAGTTCAGGCTGGCCTTAAGCTCACTTTGTAGCTCAGGCTGGTCTCGAACTCACAACAATCCTCCTGCCTCAGCCTGCGATTTCTGAACAACGAATTTCAGTACAGCAATAGACCATGTAAGAGCCATTGTTGAATTCCTGTCATTTTGTTTATTGAAATTCGGTGTTGCTTCTAGTGTGGATTGCTTTCTTTTCTTTCTTTTTTTTTTTTTCTATTTTATTCTCTTTAAAAAAAAAATAGTTCTCAGAGTATAATACATAGGCACTTAATTTTCCAAGAAATACTAGCACAAATCTTTCTTTTCAATGAACTAAAATTGGTAGTACAAGCCCTTTACCTATTTTTATCTATATATGTATTTTATATATCTATATGTATTTCCCCCATTCCATTTAGAGCTACCATTTCTTTTCTTTTCTTTTTTTTTCTTTTCTTTTTTTTTTTTTTTTTTTTTTGTCTTTTTGAGACAGGGTCTCACCATGCAGTTCAGGCTGTCCTTAAGCTCACTTTGTAGCTCAGGCTGGTCTTGAACTCACAACAATCCTCCTACCTCAGCCTCCCAGTGCTGGGATTACAGGCGTGCGCCACCACGCCGGGCTTAGAGCTACCATTTCTTGACAGGTTGAATACTCATGTTTTTTACAAATGTTATGTATGTATAAAATGAGGCAAATTAAACATTGGTGAAATAAAAGCTGATGTTCCATGTGGCTTGTCCTCTGCTGGCCAATTCCTTGCATATTTTCCTTTGTGGGTGGGATTTAAAATCTCAGCTAGGGAGTTCCTTGGGTTGGGAACAGCTCCCGTGAGTACATTAGTTCAGATGCCAGTTTTTCCAGAGTAGCTTGCCGTGCATGAATGTTTTCAGAGTGCAGAAAACCCTGTTTTTATGTAGTGACTTCCTCATAAGCCTGCTCTGTCCCAGCTCTGGGACAGAGGACAGGTTGGCTGGCATCTGGCCTGGGACCACGTGACTCCCTCCATCCTGGTCTGCAGGAAAGAGGTGACTCCCTATGTGATGAGCTTGCTGCAGTGGGGTGTACCTGAGATTCAGGGTGAGATGTTCTCTACCTCTGCTGGGCTCTGAGGAGCAAAGCCAGGTCCAAAGCCCCATTCTTTGTTCATACACAAAGGAATCCAACACAGTCATGAAACAGTTTGCTGTTCTACACAAAAACACAGATATGGAGGGAGAATGAAGGTTGTTTAAAAACAATAATCATGGGGCTGAGGAGATGGAAAATCATGATAATAGTCTTACCATGTAGAGAGGGAAAACGCATTGCTCAGAGCCAGTTCATATACCTTTGTTGCACTTTTCTTTCTGCAGTGCTGGGGTTTGAACACAGAACCTCTAGAAATCTACCAGAGCTACACCCCAAACCTTTTTATTTTTCATTTGGAGAGAGGGTCTTCCTTTGTTAAACTCCTGCCTCCATCTTGTGAGCAGCTCAGACTGCAGGTGTGAGCCCTGCAATGACCCAAATGTTTCTTTTTCTTTTTTCCTTTTTCTCTCTCTCTTCCTTCTCTCTTTCTTTTCTTTCTCTTTTTTTCTTTTGGGGGGAGTTTAGAGACAGGGTCTCGCTAAATACTCTAGGCTGGGCTCAAACTCCTGGATATCTGCCTGTCTCAGCCTCTCAAGTGCTAAGATGACAGGTGTGCACCTCCACGCCTGGCTTAAATATTTCAGTTGTTTTTTTTTTTTTTGGCAGAACTGGGGATTGAACTCAGGTCCTTGCGCTTGCCAGGGAAGCACTTATTCCACTGAGCCATCTCTCCAGCCCCTAAATATTTCAGTCTTAATAGAGGTAATGCATTTTTCTGTTCACTGTACATAACACTCTCAACAAACATGTCAAATGCCTTCTAGAGGAAGAATAATTTCTCTGCCATATTTTGCACTTGTTATTTTCTCTTTTTTAAATTATTTTTTTAAGGGCCAGCCAAGTAACTCAGCAGACTAAAGCACCTGCTTAGGCAGCTGCGGGGCCGAGGTTCCATCACCCATGTGCTGTGCCGGCCCCACCCCCAGGGCACACTGAGATGGCGATTGAGACTGGGTTTAGTCCTGCATGCCTGTAATCCCAGCGCTTGGGAGACTGAAAGCAGGAGAACTGCTACAAGTCTAATCTGTGCCGTGAGACCCTGTAGACCCTGTACCCTGTAGGTCTGTACTAAATACATAAAAGAAAAAACCTTTTAAAAAGTATGCATTTATTTACTTGGAACAGGGTCTCACTATGCAGCTCTGACTTGTAGTGATCCTCCTGTCTCAACTACCCAGCACTGGGATTACAGGCCTATGCCATCACACCCAACCTCATTGGCAGCACGACGCACCCCAGATTTTGTGTTTTCTGGGTTTTGTTGTTGTTTCATAACCAGGGATTGAACTCAGGCCCTTGTGCTTACCAGGAAAGCACTTATTCTACTGAGCCATCTCCCGGGCTCAACCCCAGGTTTTGGAGCCAAAACAACATGTGGTACTGGGGATCAAACCCAGGTCCTTGTGCTTGCTAGGCAGGTGCTCCAACTGCCAAGCTGTCTCCCTGGCTTCACTTGTTATTTCTTTTGTAATATATCAAGCCACTTACACCATACACATGTAGGGTCAGCTAAAACCCAACCATTGGCTAAAGCTTTGTGTTCCAAGTGGTATCACCATTGCTGCAACTCACCAACCTCTACCCCAAGTTCGGTTTTGTGGTTCAAATTTCCATGGTGAGGGTTCCCTACCCATATTTCCTTCAGAGTGAAGTGTTGACATGAGCAATACCAGTTTGCTGTTCTACACCATATACAAAGCAAATGTCCTATCTTTCTGAAATTCAAACATTGTACTATACGATTCTGTCTGAAACTGGATTCTCGTCTGGAATTTCTACTTATTCCTGGGTGCAGTTCCTGTGCTGGTCCACTTGTGCTCTATCAGCAAATGGAACATCAATCCGAAACCAGTGGGCCAATGTAAATGTCACATTTCAATTGGGGGGCAGGAGTGGGGTGTGCCACAAGTCTGTTCACAGCATCAGTCAGTTTATTACCATATGGATAAGGACCTGGTGGCCAAGTTCCAGTACAAATGTCTAAATCTAAAGGAAAATAAGTCCTCCCATCTACAAAAGCATGAAATTTGGTGTCGCTGAACAGATCAGGGACACCGCCAAGGGAAGCTGGTGCCCACGTTGGGACTGTCCTTACATATGCAGGTTTCTTCTACTCCTTGTTACTTGGCTTAAAAAAAACCCATGCTCCTTCTGGGCATAGCAGTGCACATCTGTAATTCTAGAAATCAGGAGGCTGGAGCAGGAGGATCGCCATGACTTTGAGGTCAGCCTGTTCTACACAGTGAGTTCAGATCCAACCTGGCTACCCAGCAAGAACCTGTCTCAAAACAAAAACAAAACTCATAACAAAATAAAAAGTCTGTGGCAAAGACTTAAAGAGAAACAGGATGGAAGCTAAAATGGGGAGTTTTTATGCCAAGGTTTTGTCTGATAGTGTCCCTTTTTGGAAAGAAGAAATTGAAGAAGAAAAAAAAAAAAACACAAGATTTTTATTTTGCCTCTTAGCATGTGTTTTTTAAAGTGCTTGTCACTGAATTTTGGTTTATTCACATTGTTTAATGATATTTAAGGGTGGTATTTTCAATAAGATAGAATTAAAGGGGTTGGGGAGATGGTTCAGTGGAATAAGCGCTTCCCTGGCAAATGAAAGGGCCTGAGTTCAATCCCCAGTTCCGCACAAAAAAAAGAAAGAAAGAAAGAAACAAGATAGAATTAAAGGTCACTTTTGCTTGGCAATGTCTTTCTTTCTGGGGGATCAGAGAAAAAGAATGCAAAGGACCTGAGAAAGTGTGCCCAGGAAAGGCTGGCAGGGTTTTCTTCAGAGCCTGGTGCTCTTGAGACTGCTTCTGCCATAGAGTATTCCTGACGTATAGCCCAGGCTGCGCAGTCTGTCTCATGGCATTTCCTTCCTAAAAAAAAAGCTTGACACTTAAAAGCTGATCTTTAGGGGCCGATCAAATAGCTCAGCAGATTAAAGCACCCGCCACTAGGTGCAGGCACCAAGGGTTCAATCCCCAGACCTACCAGGGCACACTGAGACAGCAATTAAGACTAGGCCTGTGGCATACAATCTCAGGACTTCAGGGGCTGTAAACAGGCAGATCCCTATGAGTCTGGTCTAATAACAAGACCCTGAACACCCTGTAGACCCTTCCCACCCCAAAAAACCCCACGATCTTTAGATGCTGAAGACAAAGTTCTGATTCCCTCTGTTAAAGCATATTCCAGCCTTTTTGAACTTTGCACCTTATGATATTTAATGAATATTTTATGTAGATTTAAGAGAAACACTTGGATTCAAATTTAACCCTGACTTTTTAAATTTTTTTGACCTTGCACTTGCCAGGCAGGCACGTATGCTGCTGAGCTATATCCCTGACACTAGAATTTAATTGTAATCACATATGTGTTTTCATAGTTATTAAACAGTAGAATTGTACCACAAATTTGTGGGATGAAGCTTTCCACCTTTGTTGTGGTGCAAAAATTGATGTGTCTCCTCAACCATGCCTCAAGAGGGCATGAAAGGTTTATTAATCATATAATGAGGCTTTCTGAGGAGAACAGGTCCAAGAGAGCTTTGATTTTTCTTTTCAGACAATGTCTTGCTATGTAGTTCAGGCTGGCACTGAACTTGCAGCACTCCTCCTGCCTCAGCCTCTCCCATGCTGGGATTGCAGACATGTACCACCATACCTGGCCCAGGAATGGTCTGATTCCACCTCTGCTGAGCTTAGAGCAGGGCCCAGGCCCACCCGTCTCAAGCCCCAGTGTTGTGCTGCAGGAGGAAGCATCCAGGGTTTACTGGCTTTCCCAGGAGAGGGGAGAGGAGGGCCCATGCTGCCAGCAGGTGCCACAAACAGCCAGACTCTGCAGTGGAACTTTTTGTTACATGTATTTAGCACAGGGTCTACAGGGTCTCACTGCACAGATCAGACTCATAGTGATCCTCCTGTTTTCAACCTCCATGCCACCATGCCCAGTCTCAGTCACTGTCGCAGCTTGTCCTGGGGGTGGGGTGGCATATGGTGCCAAGGATTGAACTCCCATCCCTGAGCCTGCCTAAGCAGGCACCTTAGTCCCCTGAGCTATCTGGCCAGCCCTATAGTGGGACTTGAACGTTTCATGCTTGGGCTGGGGAAGGAGCTCAGTACAAGGGCACCTGTGTATTCTGCATGAGGACTGGGGCTCAGTCCCCCTAGAATGGCAAGCCCCACTCTCCAGGAACCAGAGGAAGGAGCAGCAGGAATCCAAACCCAGCCTGGGCGACTTAGTGATTTAACAAGGGCTTGTTATGAAAACTAGAAAAGGGGGCTGGGGACATAGCTCAGGGGCACAGCGCCTGCCTGGAAAGTGCAAGGTCCTGAGTTGGATTCCTGGTATCAAAAAAGAAAAACAGAAAAGGTCCTAGCAGTCCTGAGCTCAATCCCCAGGATTTCAAAAAGCAAAACGAAAGTGTAGAAGTTTGCAGTGTAATTTATTATTTTATGATATTTAGTAGTAACACAAAACACAAGCACATTTTATCACTTAGTTTATGTGCTTAGAAATTTTAATTGAAGAGAGCAAGAGGACTCAAGGTCGTGCAGATTAAAATACCATCAAAAGGAAGCTGCTTCCCTGACATGTAATCTGTCCGTCTTTTCTCCACTGAAAGATAATTTTTACTCTTTCAACAAAGTAAACTATTAGCTCGGTATGTTCCTGCTTACCTTCCAAGTTTCAGATGTCTGAGCTAAGGCTGGGCTCCCGCTGTCACTTGGGCCTCCGATGTCCTCCGTTAGAACGCAGATCTCACTAGGCTTGAGAGTTTCAAGTCTGTTCTAATCACTGTTACAGTTAAACCTGGCTGAATGAGAAGATACACTACTGGATAAACATAGGTGGCTAATGGGTGGGTGGATGGATGGATGGACGGACGGACGGACGGACGGACGGACGGACGGACGGACGGACGGACGGACGGACGGACGGACGGATGGATGGATGGATGGACGGACGGATGGATGAGCGAATGGATGGATGGATGGATGGACGGACGGACAGACGGATGGATGGATGGATGGACGGACGGACGGATGGAATTCAAGCCAGTCTCCACTAGGTGGCGATGTTCACTTGGGTCTGCCCGCAAATGTCTGCCTCCTCGGCAATCCTGGGCGGCCACTGGTTTGGTTTACTTTAGGAGCACAGCAACCCCATACTCCTGAACTTTTCCAACACGGTTTCTTGTGGCTCCTTCCTGCAGCATCCCAGAGTGCTTAGAATTATGAGGTTGTTCTCTTTGGAAATAATTCTAGGTATTATCTTCTCTATTTTAGCTCTCCGTTGTTTTAGGCTAATGAAATAGGGGACAAGCCAACCCAGGCCCACGATGGTGGCGTAACTCTCAGAAATTGATTAAACCGTAACATTTTAGCTTTGGGAGCCACAAATAAAGATGACACCCCAAGGTCAGGGGCACTGGTGCACACGAAACCCGTGTTTCTTAGGAGGCTGAGGCAAGAAGATGGCAATAGAGCAAGATTCGTGCCAAAAGCAAGCAAGGGAGAGCGCCAGTAGTGCGCATGCGCAGAGAAAGTCTCGAGACACATCTGCCACCTGTCCTGAACACAGCAGGTTACCCATCCCCTGTCTCGGCTGCTGACTCTCGAGTCCACTTACAGCTTCATTTTGCCTTTTCCCCCTCTTGTGAGGTGCTGGGTGGAACCCTGGGCCTTGGTGTGCCAGGCCAGCCCAGTCCTATGTTTATGTCTTACTCCTGGAGAGACTGAGATTGCCTTGCCAGATCTAAGGCCAGCTTGGGCTGTGTAATGAGTTTAAGGGCATCTGGACTATGTAGGGCGACCTGTGTCAACACCCTGCCAGAGAAACAAGATAAGGAAAAGGGAGGGGAAGGGAGGGGAGGGGAGGGAAAAGGGAAACGGGACACCACTGTCTTATGCACTCTGCATTCAGGATCTTTCAGCTTTCGAAAACCTCTCACGATGTGCGTGGGAGAGAAGATCTGGTCTGCCCAGCCCAAAGAAGATCCGGTCTGCCCAGCCCGAGGCCAAGTGGAGTAAGACTCAGTTAAGGCTACAGTGAACTGAGCCCTCAGCCTCCCGAGGCTGGGACTGCAGGAGCGCTCGTCCATGCTTGGCTTACCATTTAGCAGCCCTACAGCTGCTCTATGACATGTAGTTCTCTGCTGTCATATTGCCATGAGCTTCAGCAGTTTTTCAAAATGTACCTTTTCATATAGGAACAGGAGTAAATCCAATCTGGCCATCATTTTGTCATTTGGTAAGCATTGACTGCACGTGCATTACATAGAATGGGTTCTATATTTGTTTATAAAAACAGTATGAGGGACAGGAGTATGGCTTAGTGGCTCACCTGTGTTTAGCATGAGTGAAATCGGTGCAGTCCTGAGTTTGATCGTTAGTACCATTAAAAAGAGAAGTACAATTCAGAGCTGGGCATGGTGGCACACCTGTGATACCAGCCAGCATGCAGGAGGCTGACACAGGATTGCTGCGAATTTGAACTCAGCCTGGGCTATCTAGTGAGTTTAAGGCCAGCCTGAATTACATCTTGAGAACTTGTTAAAAAAAACTTGAAGAAAGTATTTTCATTCTCAACACTAGACATAAAATTAAATAAAGTACAAGATACATTAAATGTACAGTAGAAAGAGAAACTAGGTAGCGGGGCCTTTAGTTAGACTGAGACAGAGAATTCTGCAACACAGCTTACTGCACTGGTGACTGTTGTCTGCAGCGTGGGTTGCTGACCTCTCCCCAGGCCCACCTACATTCAGGCAGCTGAGGACAGCACACTGCCCACGCGAGGGTCTGATCACCAGTGCTCCCTTCTCCTTCTCCATCCCAGAGACCAGAAGCAAGTTCTGTGGGACAGAACACAGCCCGCTGAGCACATCTCCTGGAAACTCTGCAAAGAAAGTGTCATGGTTTGTGTCTAGCTGGCCCCCAAAGCCTCGTGCAGTCATGTGGTGGACTTCTAGGCATGATTAGAGGTGCTAATCCCAGTGCTGGGGATTAGTGCTAAGGATGTGGGTGCTGTTCCTGGCCTGGGGCTGGTAGCCTGAATGCAGCATGAGGGAGACAGGCCTGCTCTCTGCTACCCTTGTTGCCACTGTCCTGCCCTTTTGCTCTTGTTGTCTTGCCCTCTGCCCTGTGCCACTCTGCCTTGGAACCAGCCAAGTATGGACTGAAACCCCTGGTAACTGTGAGCTAAATAAACCCTTCCTTCCTTCCTTCTTTCCTTCCTTCCTTCCTTCCTTCCTTCCTTCCTTCCTTCCTTCCTTCATTTTGGGCATCAGGTGTTTTGTCTCAGCAATAAGAGAAGAGTAACTGAGGCAGAAAGTGATAGTGAAATTGGGCTGGAAGGATGAAAGGTTTGGACACAGAGAAAGGCAGTCCCGGCAAGGGCAGAGCACAGCACAGCCCCTGCACTGAGGTTCCTCCTCAGCCCAGAAGGAATGGCTGTCATCAAGAAGGCTGGAGATAACAAATGCTGGACAGGCCATGAGGAGAAAGGAACCCTTCTCCACTGTTGGTGGGAGTGCAGGCTGGTGTAACCACTGCGGAAATCAGGGTGGAGATTCCTCGTGATTCTAGGATTGGCAGTCCCATCGAACCCAGCCATTCCCCTCCTGGGTATTTTTCCAGAAGAACAGCAAACATCATACCACAGTGATGTATGTGCACCTGTGTTTATAGCAGTGCGATTTGTCATAACTGAATCTTGGAAACTTCCCAAATGCTCATCAACTAAGGAATGGGTGAAAAAGATGTGGTGTTTTTATACAATGAAGTACTACCCAGCCATACAGAAGGAGAAACTCCAGGCTTTTATAGGTAAGTTGCAACTCGAGACCATACTCATAAGTGAAATAAAGAGACCCACATGTGTAAGCATCGTACTGTCTCCCTAGTGTGAGATCCAACAAATGTACAATAGATTCTGTGAGAGGGGAAGAAACTTCAAAAGGAAAGAGAAGCTGAGATGGGGGAATGGAGAAAAGAAGGAAAGGAAAAGAAAACTGTGTAAGATAGCTGTACTATGGATTTGTCTTAGTTCATTAAAAAAAGGCCTGTGCTAATACTGTTGGACAATTAAATGCTGCTATCTTATACTCTAAGTAACTAATAAAAGGTGGCAATATGCAATGTGTTGATCATTGTGACCCTCCTATGATCTCATTTGAATGTTTTTCTCTTTAAAATAAAATTTAAAAAAAGAAACATGGACTGGCGAGGTAGCTCAGCAGACTAAGCGCCTGCTTAGACAAGCGCACAGACCAGAGTTCGATCCCCGGCGCCATGTGCCCCACAGGCCCCACCCCCAGGTGCACTGAACCAGCCCCAAGACTGGCATGGGGAGCACACCTGTAATCCCAGCGCTAGAGAGGCTGAAAACAGGAGGATCACTTAGGAGTCCAAGCTACAAAGTAACTCTGTACCAAATGCGTAAAATTAAAAAACACAAAGGGCACCGGCAGCACCAAGGGCAAAGGACAAGGACACTGGGTGGAAGGTTTCCGGGTTATATGGGACGTCCTGGCCCTGTCTTGCTGAAGCAGGGGCCGGGTCCTGAGGTGGCCATGGGCACAGACAAGTGTGGGGTGCAGGATGGGATGCGGGCCGGTTTTGTTCACAGTGCTGGTCCCTGCTACTTAGGAGGCAGAAGCAGGAGAATCACAAGTTTGAGCCCAGCCTAGGCAGCTTAGCGAGCCCTAGCTCAGAATAAATGGAGAGGGCTGGGATGGAGCAGCCAGTGGAGAACACCTTGGGCCCCATCACCGCCCTGGGGCAAAGGCATGGGCAGGGCCTGGGTCTGAGCACTAGCCTGGAAAGGGAGCCTTTAGAGGTCCCAAGGGGATTGGGTTCCTGGATGCCTCCATCCAGAACGTTGCGGTTTCTTATTTGTTTGCCTAGGATGCGGCAGGGAGAACACTCCACTGGCTCTGCTCAGAAGGGCACGAATCCCACCCGAGGGTCCACCCGGGCTTGATTTCCACCCTCCGTTGGGGTAAGCGCCTGCACACACGAGCTCGGTGTGTGTTGGGTGGGCTGTGCCCGGGACTCAGACCCAGCACTGAGCCTCTCACCCTGGATGCTAGGCCCGGGCACCCTTAGCCGTGTCCGGGGTCGGTGGGTAACTCTGGTCTCTGGTGGGGGCTTCCTTCACATCTTGTCCCCGCCCTCTGACCAAGGGCAGAGTCTGCGCAGTCAGCAGGCCAGGGCTCCAGGACACGGATGTGCTCTGCCGTCTGCAGGGACTGCTGTGAAAGAAGCAGGAGGCTCCGGCTTCGCCAGCACTTTTCAGTCCTAAGAAAGCTGTACTTTCTCTTTACTTCCTTCGGGTTTGGTTTTGGGGACAGGGTCTTGCTATGTAGTTCAGTCTAGCCTCAAACTCACGGTGTAGCTCAAGCTGACCTCAAACTCGCAGCAATCCTCCTGCCTCAGCCTCCTGAGTGCTGGGATTATAGGTTTGTGCCACCACATCCAGCATCTCTTCTCTCTCATTTGTTACTAAATGTGCAATGTCACGTCTTCTGTCACCCGGAGCCATGGGATTGAGTGCTACACCAATTCACTAGTTTCTGTTTGAACACAAGTCAGCAGTGCTATGCTGAGCTGGAGACTACAGACCCAGAAATAACCACAAACACATAAATTGTAGGCGTTTAGAAAGCTGTGACATTTGAAAAAGTTAACTTAAAAAAAAATTAACATTTCCTAAAATATCTTGACCTTTCATAACTATACACATATTTGGGATGAAATTATGCTCTGAATTTACTTTGAATTATTTCAAATACTTCTTGAGTTTCAGTGTAAAGGTGCATGTCTTACCAAAAGGAAAGGAAAGCACACCAAGAAGCTAGAGGGGTTTTTTTGTTTGTTTGTTTTGTTCTTATCTTAAAAGAACAGAAAGCACTGGGTGTGGTGACACAGGCCTGCCATGCCAGGACTCTGGGAGGCTAAGGGAGGAGGATCACCAGCTTGAACCCAGATGAGCAACTTAGGGATTTAGCAACACTTGGCCTCAAAATAAAAAATAAAAGATCTAAGGATGTAGCACAGCATTCTTCCTAGTTCTTGAAATAACAACAAAAAATTCACCATAGACCTGAACCATCATAACCAGTTTTTGTTTCCTGACAGGTAGAAGGTGCTAACAACACCAGGCAACAAAAGTTCACTGTGTGAATTCTTAAAAGTGAAACAAACTATGGGAAGAAGTAGCAGGTGTAGGGGAACTCACCTATGGGTTTCTTCTTTGAAAATGCGTTGTTAGTCCTTTGATGAAAAATGCAGCATTCAGAGATCCATTTTTGCTCCAATGCTCCAACAGAAAAAAACCTCATCGTAGAGTGAGTTATAAATGGGGTAGGGACGGAGCAAGGGAGAGGGCAGTCTCTCCTGTCTATCTTAAAGACTAGTGGCCTCCCTGCTACAAAAGGCAGGGACTAGCCCAGAGCTGGGGCTTCCTCCGCCACCGTTCTGTGTAGCGAGGGGGCATCAGCTTCGAGGCTGAGGTGCGCGGGCAGCCCGTGCACAGCTGCGCGGGATGCGGAACCAGGGATTGAACTCAGGCCCTTGTGCTTGCCAGGCAAGCGCTTATTCTACTGAGCCATCTCCCCAGTCCCAGCTGTGCGGTATGGAGAGGGTGCAGCCCAGTGAGCCAGGGGACACTGGGAGCTGTGTCGCTTCCAATTCTTCCTGGCCCCTTGGTTCAGGATTTGTTCCACCAGCGTATGAAGGTCTTCCTGGCTCTAAAACCAACTTTTTTTTTGAGAAACAAATAGCAATAAGACAGTTGCAAAGTTGATTAATAGGACAGTTTCAATAAAAATATCGTGCACATTGTTATCCTCTTAGTAATTATTCATATTACAAGATACAGACAGGATATTCTGTCCGAACATTATTAGTACAAATCTTTCTTCTCATTGATTTAAGCAAAAGTAGGTGTATATCTATCCTAACTGTACTGTATATACAGATACAGAATGGACCTTCCTTTGTATCCCCTTTTTTTGTTTAGTCCTCTCAGAGATAGGTATTCCATTGGCATCTAAATACTATAGGTGCATGAATTCAGCAAAACAATCCAACACAGTCCAGCAGTCCACAATAGTAGTGGGTTATCCACAGAAGTTGTTGACTTGAGTCTTTTACAGCTTAGCATATTAATATGGGGGGAGGGGGCGGCTCCCGCTTTTGGGCTCCCGCATCCTTCACCTGAGGTTTCTGAGTGCCAAGGACTCTACCACTGCCGCTGCACCAGCTCACGGTGACACAATTTTAAACCACAAATGTCATCTGTTGGAATCTTCTTGTGGTCTAAGGTTATGTAACTTACTGGCCGTCAGTTACAGATTTCCACTATCTGTACAATCGCTGTGTAGCAGTCTCATGCAGTGTATATATTGTGATTGCTTGCTGCTCGAAGCCTGTGCACACACGCGAGGCAAGCACTCCACCCGGCTCCCCAACCCCCAGAGGTGAGCGGCACCGAAACGGAGCCAGCGCTTTCTCCCTGGGCTAAGGGCAGCGTGCCTTACATTTCGAGGCAGGGTGTCACTAAGTGTTGCCGAGTTTCCCAGGTAGGGCCCTCACTCACTCAACCGACCCTACTGGCTGAACCTTGCCGTGTGCTGGCATTACAAGAGTAGCCACCTGCCTCCCCCAGTGTGTGTGTGTGTGTGTGTGTGTGTGTGTGTGTGTGTGTGTGTGTGTTGTGTTTGGTTCTCTTTTTCTTAAGTTTAGATATCATCAGTTTATTATAAAAGAGACATGGGAATTACATGCATGATGAAAAACAGCAGAACCTCAGTGGAATGGGCAGCGCTGTGGGACGCCATTTCAATAGTGATTTACTTCACTCTACGTAGTTTCCAAGAATGTCACCATCTCTAAATAGGAAATAATCCTTGTTGTCTAGAATTACTTTGGTGCCTCCATATTCTGGAAGAGCTTTATCTCTGACTTTCACACCAACTGGTTGGATCTCTCCACCCTTCCCCTTAGAGCCAGACCCCACAGCTACCACAGTTGCCTGCAGCACTTTGCCTTGAGATTTTTCTGGAAGCATAATGCCTCCTTTGGTGACAGTTTCCGTTGCACTCCTTTCAACCAATACGTGATCCAACAGCGGGAGAAACTTCCTAGATGCCTGTCCTGCTGTGGCTCCTACCCTGCCACTCACTCCACCACCACGCTGCCTCCCCAAAGAGAAACCTACTCCAGCACCTGGACACATGAAAAAAGCTCCCAGTGTGTTTTGAATTCGAATTCTAGTTTATTACAAAGGACAGGTATGACATCAGACTCTGAGGCATCATCTCTTTAGAAGCACTCTCCAAATCTTCTGTAGGAAAAAAGGATCTGTGGGATCAAACATAGATGCAAAGTAATCTAGTCTGTGTCTGTTTTTGCCAGAAAACCCCTGTGAGAGCTGTTGTCAGGTGCTTCACTGCCTGTCAGACATCTGCAGTATTACCAGCAGTTTCCTAAGCTTACCAAAACAGGAAGCGGGGTGTGCTGGCTCCAGACTGTTCTGCATGACTGTTGTACTTGTTATCTTCTGGTGATCACTACTTAATGTCCTAAAAACTCACACATCACCTTTAGATAAATTCGTATTTGGATCCTGCCTAGGATGGTTATTAAATTTATTTAACCTGAATTAAATTAAATTTAAGCTGAATTAATTTTTTAAATTTTAGTTACCTGAAAAGCTCCCTCTGAAAATCTCCAATTTTCCCTCATTGAAAGTTAGAGTGATAGGGGCCAAGGATATAGCCCAGTGACATAAATGCCTGCCTGGTAAGGTCCTGAGTTTGATCCCTGGTACCACAAAAAAAAAAAAAAAAAAAAAAAGAAAAAAGAAAAAGAAAGAAAAAAGAAAGAAAGAAAATTAGAGTGATAGCTCATTTCTGCTATTTTGTGATTTTCAAAAATAATTATGTCAATGGTTAAGTAATATTTTCTGCAATATCTTTGTGCTTTTTTTCCTTTCGTCTGCTTTTTGTTTGTTTTTGTTTTTTGAGACGGAGTCTCACCACATAGTCCAGGCCAGCCTTGCACTTGTAGAGCTCCTCCCTCCCCAGCCTCCTGGGTGTATGCCATCATGCTGGCCAGTTTTGTTTTGCAAGTCATTTATCCAAGAGAAGCAACAAGCAAGACTCTGTTTTCTCATAGCCTTCTCACCTATCTTGACCTCCACTGCCTCGCTAGCATTTACTCCACCCTACTCCTCCATGGAAGGGCGTCAGCTGGTCTGAGAGAGGAAGCACTGACCAAGCAGCTGCTGTAGGAGGCCGCAGCAGAAGCCCAAAGCTCGATGGCAGTCACCTAAGGGAGCACAGTGCAGCACCCTGAGCCTGAGCAGCGCATGGACAGGAACGCCTCTCCCTTTAAGGTCTGGGTCACCAAGGCGGGCACTGAGCCCCAGAACGCAGGGCACATCACATAAGCCCATTGCCAACCTACCCGATGTGAGCAGAATGGCTTAAATGATCTTTATGTGGTTCTTCGAGTACTTATGCAGGTAGCACAAGTTCCCAGTAACTGTACAAAGCATACATAAGAATGGATGATGAAGTAGAAGCATTTTAACTATAACTTAATTATTGTTGTAGATTTGAAAGTGTGGGAAAATTTTAAGTTTAAAATTAAGACTCACTAATGCCATGGACTCCAGAGATGCAGAAACCAGTACTATAACTGCAGTGACAAAGGGAAAATGTCTCAAGCGGCAACTGTGACGTGTTGTAGCAAACTGAAAAAATCTGTTTTGTTGTATAAAAACTTTTGAAAGATAACATATAGCTACATTCCTAGAAACTACATAGTACATTTGATGAGTTTCCTCTAATAGTCAAAAGAGAAATGATGGTAACTAAAATTAGACCCCTGAAATCTAAATCAAATATCCAACAAAAATTTTCGAAGGTCTCAAATGTACTTTATTTCTCCAATAATTCAGCTAGGTGTGGTGGTGCACACTCGTGACCCCAGCACTTGGGAGGCTGAGGCAAGAGCAGCACTGTGAGTTCCAGGTCAACCTGAAGGCTGGCCTGAACTAGACAGACAGCAGGCCCATAGCAAGAACAAGCTGTATTTTAATGGGTACACTGTGCTTTTCACATGGCATCTGGCTTTGAAGGGATTCCATATTATTCCAGCGGGGATGATTCTTGATCTCTCTATTCCTTTAGAGTAACTTTGCCAGCAGAAAACAGCTTCCATTTCTGTTCCAATCTGCATGGCCAAATACATCCACACAGAGGACAAAAAGGGGTCCTTTGGGGAATACACTGTTATCATATTTGTCATGGAAAGAAGATGAAGGTTCTAGAGGCTGCGCCTTGCCACTGTTTGCCAAATACTCTGAATTCAGAGCCGATTGGATATGTTCTTGGCCAAGGGAAACATGCAAAGATGGGAGATAACTGCAGCCACTGCTGCTTTGCTTCAGGGAATTTGCCCCAACGACATTTCGAAAAATTATGTTTAATAAGACCTGAGCTTGTAACTTTAGCCAGCTGTTAGTTGGCTCGCATTACGGAAAAAAAAGAACACTACTTATTAGATGGTGACAGGTTAGGAGAGATTGTGTTGGGAAATTATTAGGAGGAGAATAATGATGTTTTATAAGAAGTAAGATATTTCTAACTAAGGTACCAAATTATAGCACAGGAACCTTTTGAAAGAATATTAAATAGCAATTGATTAAAAATTCAAACAACTGCAAATACCTTAGTTTTAGATGAATCACGCCCAGTTCATTTCTGTATGCTTTGTCTCAAGGCACATTCATGGTTACAAAGTGGCTTCACTTCACAGACTAAAAAGTTGAGGGAGTAGCAGAGAGAAGATCTGACTCTTACAGTTGTCAAAGAAAAATTTAGTTATATGTGAAAAAGGGTTCCTGTGTGACAGAGGTACTTAAGCCATTCGGTCAGTTTTCTGGATTCATAGTTTTACTTTGTTTTGCTTTTAGTCAGGGTTTTTTTTTTTTTTTTTTTTAGTATGCTGCTAGTAACAGGGTCTGTAGGCAAATGCTCTATCACTGAGCTACATCTTAGATTAGATTTATAATAATTTAAAACTTAGATTTATAATAATTTTAAAACTAAAAGGTTGTTTCCCCTATTGCCTTCTTTCATCATTTAATACTCGTTGAAATTGCTTGTGCTCATTTTCTGAATTTGACTCACTGCAAGTGTGACGCATGTAGCTGTTCAGAGCTGCATGGCTCTGAAATGAACCAGGTGCCACAGGGCCTGCAATCTCAGCTACTCAGGAGACTGAGGCAGGAAGACTGCAAGCTTGAGCCCAGCCTGGGGAGCATCCCAGGGTTGTCCAAACAAACAAACATTGTTCAATACAGACACGCCAATGAATCAGTGCCTGTTGAGACTGCTGTGGAAGGCAAAGAAGACAATGACTTTAAAAATATTGTGCTGTTTGCTTTTGGTGGACTTCTGAAAGAGTTTTACTTTCTTGTTAACTCTAATTCAAAATTTTTCTGAAACAAATATTTGCCAAGATTTTACTAATCAATCAGAGACAAAACCTGGCAGCATGATTTTCTTCTCTCCATAACAGCCACATTCATTTCATTTCCTCAGAACAAGCCATGTGGGCTCCCAAGGGTAATGGCTCCCAGGGGAGACTCTCCTGAGGCACCTTCAGCATCCCGACAGCCTACCCAATGGCTCCTATGAGAGCATGGGGTCAGGCCCCTTTGGGTACAAACATTTTGGAAGCACCACTGTCATGGTATGGGGTTTTTGCAAGATGAACAATATAGTATAGGACACATTTTAAATATTTTATAATGAAACACCCAAAGAATTATATACAAGTGCAGGATGCCTATTCACACCCTAAAGAATCCAGCTGAGGGTCTACAGCTCATAACAATGCCTCCCACCAGTCCAACTCAAGGCCTAGAGCCCACAACAAAGCCCCATGCAGGCCTGCTTCATGAATCTCTGCTGGAAAGGCCAAAAGGTGGAAGCTAGGAAGTCTATGCCAGCGGGATGAAGGATCTCTGCTAACATGCTGAGGGATCTGAACTGAAGCCAGGAAGCAATGCTCAAGGTAAGCACCAGAGCTGCCCCAAAATTACCATAGCCATCCTCAGCAACAGTGAGGTCCCAAGCTCCTTCAGCAATGAGGAAAGCCAAGTTCCCATCAGGAAAGCCAATGTGACAAGCTTCTTCATGAGGCTGAGCAGTGCAGTATCTTCCCCCTCTGGAGCCAGGAAGTGATGCTCAAGTTCACCGGGAAAGCCAGCATGCCAAGGTCCTCCAGCAGAACTGCCCAAGAGAACGAGCAGCTTCCAACAGCTTCTCCAAACAGTATCCCTAGCGCCTCCTGTTCTACATGTATGCTGCTGGCAACAGCCCTCTGGTGGGCCTCCCACACCTAGCACCTCACTAGTTTAATTCTGCTGGGTGTAGTAAGTTGACCACCCATTAGAATTCCACCACAACCACCCAGTTTAGCACCTCCTGTGACACAAGAAGGCCTCTGCTCTATGTGCATGCTGACTCGGTTTCTACCTTTGCTAGCTCAGTCAGGTTCATTCCTTCCTTCTCAGCAACCCTCTCTGGGATCCCATCCTGATAAGCCAGGTTAGGCCCACTACCTCTGTCTCAAGCTGTCTGTCTGTCTATCTCTCTCTCTCTCTCTGCTCCTTTCTCTCAAGGTCCCTATTGTTTCTTACTTTATCAGTCACTTCTTCCGTGTTGGCTACAAAGAAAGTCTAATCTTACCACTTCCTTTGGCTAATGAGATGAACACTATTGACAGGGTATGTGGAGAGTTATCTTTAGAATATTCTTAAGAATAATAAGATACACATTTAAGTCTGCTACCAGACTTCTGAACAGTTAGGGCCCATGTAACCAACCTGTCTTACCACTTTGGGTTACCATATTGTCATTTTTCCCGTGCCATCGTGTAGCATACTTACTTACTTACTGGGATGCTTGACCTCAGCCACACTCAGAGAATGTTTTTCCTACCAACAAAAATTGTTAAGAGTTGAAAGACCCCTAACATGTCAGCGAGAGCTGTTTTCAAAATATTTTACTGCTGGGCACGGTGGCACACACCTGTAATCCCAGCACTTGGGAGGCTGAGGCAGGAGGATCGTTGAGAGTTCAAGACCAGTCTGGGCTACAAAGTGAGCTGAAGGCCATCCAGAACTGCATAGTGAGACCCTATCTCAAAAAGACCAAAAAACAAAACAAAAGGGCCGGCCAAAAACTCAATGGATTAAAGTGCCTGCAAGCAGATGCAGGGACTGGGGGTTTAATCCCCAGGCCTGCCATGCTGGCCCCACCCTGGGGCATGCTGAGATGGCAATTGAGACTGGGCATTGTGGTATACCCCTGTAACCCTAGCTCTTGGGAGGCTGTAAATAGGAGAAACACTACGAGTCTGATTGATCTAATAGTGAGACCCTGAACACCCTATAGACCCTTCTCTAAAATACAAACAAAACACAACAAAATCTTTTACTGATGAAACCTGACATTTCCTTTATTTGGATCTAGAAAAGACCTAGAATAGCAAAGGCAATCCTGGTCAAGAAAGACAAGGCAGGAGGCATTGCAACTCCTGACTTGAAATTAAACTACAAGGCTATTGTGATAAAATCAATGTGGTATTGGCAACAAAATATACCTGAAGCTCAATGGAGTAGACTAGAAGATGCAGAAGCCTCTATGAACACACTCAGCCACATGATCTTTGACAAAGGGGCCAAACATGCTCACTGGAAAAAAGATAGCCTCTTTAACAAATGGTGCTGGAAAAACTGGCTCTCTACATGCTGAAAACTAAATCTTGACCCAGGTCTATCACCATGCACTAAACTAAAGTCAAAACGGACTAAAGATCTAAACATTAAGACAGAAACACTCAATCTCCTGGAAGAGAAAGTAGGAGGAACTCTTGAAGACACAGGGGTAGGCAAAGAGTTCATGAACAAAAATCAAATTGCATGGGTAATACTTGAAAGAATTGACAACTGGGACCACCCCTTACTGAGAAGTTTTTGCACATCAAAAGAAATAACCAACAAAGTGAAAAGAGAACCCACAAATTTGGAAAAAATCCTAACTCATAAACACTCAGACAAAGATCCGCTCTCTAGAATTTATAGAGAACTAAAAAACATTAGGGCCCCAAATTTAAAGACCCAGTACAGAAATGGGCATCCAAGATAAACACAGACTTCTCAGAGGATGAAATTAAAGAAGCAAATAAATGTATGAAAAAATGTTCCACATCACTTGCCATCTGTGAAATGCAAGTTAAAACAACACGGAGATATCATCTCATCCTAGAAAGACTGGCTACCATAAACAAATCAACTAACAACAAATGTTGAAGAGGCTGTGGGGAAAAAGGAGCCCTTCTCCACTGCTGGTAGGAATGTAGACTGGTGCAACCATTATGGAAATCAGTATGGAAACTCCTTAAAAAAGTAAGACTGGAAATCCCATTCAAGCCAGCTATCCCCCTACTTGGAATTTTCCCAGAGGAGCTGAAAACATCATATCATAGTGATATATGTGTACCTATATTCATAGCAGCACAAATTTGTGATAGCCACATCTTGGAAACAACCAACATGCCCATAATATGAGGAATGGTTGAAAAAGATGTGGTATCTTTATACAATGGAGTATTACTCAGCTATAAAGAATAATAAACTTGAAGCATTTATATTTAAGTGGATGCCACTTGAAGATATACTCATAAGTGAAATAAACCAGACCCACATGTGCAAATATCATATAGTCTCCCTAGTATAAGAACTTAAAAGAAGAAATACAAATGCGAAGGTATAACACAATTAAAAGGAAAGTGAGAATTTGAGGATTAGACAACAAGGAGAAAAGTTGAGAAACATGACAGGGGCAAAGCCAAACATTTATATGCACAAGATGGGTAAGGCAATGAGCCTGATAAACATCGGCAGGTTTTTGAAACTAGCAGTTACTTGGTAGGATCCTCACCCTGACTATGTATGCTGATACCTGTGAACTAAGTAACTGCACTGAAGATAGCAATGTGTAATAGTAGGGACATGCTTTGCATGCCTGTCATCCTGGTCTTCTAAGTACATACTACTTGTTATGACATACTAATTATTGCCATACTGTCTCTCAAGTAAATTTTTTTTTAAAAAAGGGTAATAAATGAAACAAGAGACAAGAAAATAAAAATGTCACAGGACTATCCTGCTACAATGCTATATGTAGTTAGATTTCTAAATCTCTGTGTAAAAATATATAATTGTTTATTCACATTTTTAAATAGTTTTTTTTCTTCATATTCTGTAGGGACTTAAAGGTTAACATATCAATACTTGATGGAAAATACCTGTTCCATTATGCCTAAGATGTTTGATATTGAGACAGATAGTGAGGTTAAACCCAACTGTGTATGTTGTAGGGTAATAATAAGCTTCTCTTCTGGAGTGTTAACAACTTGAGTTTTCAGACCAAAAATTAGAGAAAAAGAAGGGCTGCAAGGACAGCCAACATTTTGGCCCTAGCCTTTCAAGGTCAGTGAAGACTCAGGACAGAGGAGAACCTGTATTGTAACATCATGTAACTCAGTTGTGTCCCAAATTTTCTGATCAAGGAGATTATGGGGCCACGGAGGAATGTGATCAATGATGTATAGTGTGCTTAGGGAGAGTCAAATGGAGAGAAAACATTCTCTTAGGCTTTCATGGAGAGCAAATTGAGCAAGCAATGGCCATGACTAATCCACATGGCTGACACTGACAAAAGATTTACAAAGTGTGGTACAGGGTTTCAGGATAAATCCTGAGGGTACTTGACTGACATTATCAGATACAAAAGTTATATTTCTTGTTATATAGGTCTTGCTTTATGTTGGTCTTAACCATTCAGCAGAAAAGTATAAATATAAGGTATAAAAAGTAAAGCCATATTAAAAGGTGGAGCTGTAAAAGGCTCAAGTCAACAACTTCTGACATTGCCAGCCCTAGGGATAACCCACTACTATATTGAAGACTAGACTATATTGGATTATTGTGCTGAATTCACACACTTACAGTATTTGAATGGCAGTGGAATACCCATCTGACAAAAGTAAACAAAAAAGGGGATACAAATGAATGACCACTTTGTATCTGTATATTCAAAATAGGATAGATATACAACTACTTTCTCTTAATTCAATGAATAGAAAGATTTGTTCTAATAGTGTTTGTGGACAGGACATCATGTCTGCATCTTGTACAATAAATAACCACTAAGACAACAATGTTCAATACATTTATTGTTGAAACTGTCCTACTAATTTGTTTTAAAACTCTCTCATGATTATTTGTTTCTCAATGAAATTATTTTAAAAAAAGAATCCTGACATTTCCAATTGTCTCAGCTCTAAGTCAATGTACTATAACTTTAATTTCAGAAATAAGTGCTTTCCATGTGTTTCTATATATCAATTCCAAATTCTGTTCTTGCTCTGGAATTTTCAAGTATAAATACTAGAACATGAAGTCAGTTTCAATTATTGTGTCCTGTTGATCTTTTTAAAAGACAGGGTGCTGCTCCTGAGTCCACGCTGGCCTTGAACTCCAGGCTGGTCTCAAACTTGTGAAGCTTCCATTTCAGCCCTGCATCGCCACGCCTGGCTCGAGAACATTTTAGACAGGTTCAGTGTAGGAGCAAGATTTCTTTTTTTTTCTTTAATAGTTACTTAGCTACCTACCAAATTAAATCACATTGTCTTAATTTAATCCTAAGGCTAACGAAGACAATACATGAAAAAATAAGAATTTGATTTACTTTTTTCTGATCTTTATAGGAGACCAAATGCCAGGTTTGGAAGTATTCTGTGGATGAATGCTTTGTGGAAAATAGTGTTACATATTTTACTCAATCATATAGTGTAGGCTTTCACTATAAATATCTTATAATAAATAAGAGCAACTACACTGATGTTTGACATTTACTCTATTTTTTTTTTACAGTATACTTGTGATACTGGATGATGGGATCTTTTGAAGCAGAGAAAGTGGAAACCAGGTTGGGCCAGCTAAGGCAAGCACCACCAATATGGCGAGCATGCATGCCCTCCAGGCAAGACTTTGTGGAGGGAAGAACTCATCAAATGGGGCTTTGCTGAAGGCAGCTAGCAATTGGTCAAGGAAGTAATGGAGCTGCTGCCCACTGAACAAAGAAAGCAGCATGTTTTCACTGATTTGCTGGAGTGGGCTAAAGTTTGGTATTTTCATTGGCCAGGGACATGGTTATAGAAGGACGTGGTTTCTTGTTTTGATGAACCTGGGCCAGCGGGTGGTCACAGTCGGTGCTTCCCAGAAGCTGTTGAGCCTTTGTGCATCTGCTGCCAGCATCCTGTGCAAAGCCTCCTGGCCTTTCACATTGGTGGGCTAGAAGATGGCAGCTCTGCCAAGGAATGGTAGGGCTGCCCTTACAGCTGGTGTCATAATTTCCCATGAATTACTGCCTGATGACAGGGCTGGAGTTGAACAGAAGAAACACGCCAGCTCCAACAGGCAACAGGCCAAGTAAACTTGGCCTCATGATACTGGACAAACA
Source organism: Ctenomys sociabilis (assembly GCA_004027165.1). Classification (NCBI taxonomy): domain Eukaryota; kingdom Metazoa; phylum Chordata; class Mammalia; order Rodentia; family Ctenomyidae; genus Ctenomys; species Ctenomys sociabilis. The sequence continues at coordinate 30,343 of PVKA01001281.1, forward strand.
TTCCTTAAATGATCAACATGTCTACATGCTGAGTTCAGTAGAATTTGACTCAAGGATTCAGGCACCCAAGTGGACTGGCACGATATGAAGACAGAGATACCAAGTTTCCTTTATCCCATTTTAGGTACCTATCAGACCTCTGTAGATCCAAGTGAAAAATCACTGTCCTAGGAAGGCAGGCTTCTAGGCTCCGGGAGGTGATATAAGATGGGAAGACACTAAGAAGGGGGGCAGAAAGTCAGCCTGAGAATCCATGTACATGCAGACAGCCCTTTGGATATGCTCTCTCTTGTGCAACCTCCTCCACTCTTAGCTCAGTTTTCTTGTGCCAAACGAACATCCCTGGCCTGACAGTGCCACATTCTAACCATCACAGAGCCTGTATGCCTCAACAGTGGAATGGCCAGAGGGACCACTAGTTCAGCTCATTTGGCTCCTGTGGAAGTCAGTTGCTCCAAGGACCAACATAATGCTTGTTAACCTTAAGTCATGAATGAACCTGCTGTGTCTCCCCATGCACCCAACCCCAAATGCCCTGAAGGCTGCTGATAGCTGGCATTGTGAGCTACTCCAGGGGCTTGTCCTTGGCAGAGGGTGACACTAGAACTACTGCCACAGCTGCTGCAGCTCTGAAATTCTGCTAGTGAAACATGTCACAGGACATAAATGCAATAGGTAGACTTTATGTGTTTCTCCTCCTTCAGCTACTCAGAGCAGTGTTTCATATAAATGACACTGCCAGCATTCAAGGCCCTGCATTTATTTGGTCCCTATTGTCACAAACTCTATCAAAATCAATGGCTTTTCATCAGTTCTCATGTCCTCCACCATATCCAAGTGCCATGTTCTATTGATGTTCTGTGCTGTCTCGGTATGTTAGGTTTCCTATTTCATTGTTTTGCTCTTCTTTTTCATCTTCAACTAATCTTACACTCATTTCTATATTTCTTTGTACTTTGTAATATATGAAACATAGGAAAAGATTATTTGCTTCATTTTTCACTCTTATGGACTTATTTGATCATCCTTTCAATGTTTCTTTCTGCCTAGTTATTTATTATTTTTTTTTTTGCAGAACCAGGGGTTGAACTCAAGCCCTTGCACTTGCCAGGGAGGTACTTGCCAGATGGCACTGAGCCATCTCCCCAGCCCTCTGCCCAGTTCTCTTCCTCCTCCTCTTTTTTCTGGCACTCAGGGCCTTCACACTGCACTACATTTTATCCCTTTTCATTTTGAGACTGGATTTTGCAAAGTAACTAAATTACCTAGACTGGACTTGAACTTGTGATCTTCCTGCCTCAGCCTCTCAGAGTTGAAACCGATTCTTACTTTTTGTGTTTCTTTCTTCATTGTAAACCACTCATTATTATTATTTATTATTATTATTATTTTATTTTTTGGTACCAGGAATTGAGCTCACAACCTTGTGTTTGCCAGGCAAGCACTGTTGATCCCCAGCCCACAAACCACTCCCTAATCTTTTGTTTTCCCACTTTCAGTTTCTGTTAATGGAGCTCTTCCTTGGCACCTGTGGGGATGACACTGAATCCAGGACTCCTTAGTAAAGCCCACAGATGCTCAGCAGTGCTTATGTAAGACAATAGAGCATTTCCACATACGCTGCACATCTTTCCATATGTCTTTTTTTTGTGGGGGTGGGTACCGAGGATCTTGGGTTTGCCAGGCAGGTACCACTGAGCTATCTCCCTGTATAAGTTAAATCACCTCTGGATTACCTGTTACTACTAATATAAGCACTATTAGATAATTGTTATAGTATATTATTTAGGGAGCGGTGACAAGAAAAAAAGTTGGTATGTATTCAGTATAGATGCAATCTGAAAAGATTTTGAGGGGCTGGCCAGATACCTCAGCAAACTAAAGCAACTGCTCAGGCAGGCAGAGCAACAAGGGACAGAACCCAGTGTGCCCTGCTGGCCCCATCCTAGGCTCACGCTGAAACCTCTACTGAGACTGGATGTGGTGGCACATGCCTGTAATTCCAGCACTTGGGAAGCTGAAAATGGAAGGATCACAAGTCTGACCTGTGTAGTGAGACCCTTTACTAAAATTTTAAAAAATCGAAAATGATTTTGATTCCTGTTTCATTGAATCTGTGCATGTGGTGCTCAAAACTCACAGGAGACAACCGTGAACACCAGCACTTGGCTCAGTGCAAAGGCTTTAGGTGTGGAGTTCAGGCTGCACAGAACTGTCTGAGCTGCAGAACTGCAAGCACACATACAGAGAGCATTCACCTTCTTCTCCAGGATGCCACCTCTCCACAATCCAATGGAAGACAACCTAAGGTAGGGTTTCTAATGTTTCTTTTTTTTTTTTTTTTTTTTTTTCGGGGTGGGAGGAAATCGAACTTAGGACCAACTTTTACCAGGAAAGTGCTTGTGCTGCTGAGCTATTTCCCCAGTCCCTAAGGTAGAGTTTCTGCAGTGTCGCCAAAATATTAGTCACGGTTCTAGGCCTAGCTCTGCAGGACAATGCTTGCTTACTGCACAAGAGGCCCCAGATTAATCTTCTACAAGTGAACGAAGATGCTGGTCATACGGAAAAGTTACTTAATATGTAAAGAAACAATAGACTAGGCTTCATGTTCCATCTTGATTTTTTTGTTCCAGGGATCAAACTCAGGACCTTGTGCCCACCAGGCAGGTGCTTATGCCACTGAGCTATCTCCCCAGCACCCTAAGCCTCATGTTCCAAAGAAAAAGCCACGAGTGGATACAAACCTAAAGACTGATATGTTGAAATTAATGGATAAAACCTTTAAAATAATTACTTAAAATGTTTTTTAAAAACTTGGTAGAAAAAGATGAAGGCACTATCTGAAGAATTGGAAAATGATGACAATTTTCTTTCTTTCTCTTTGAGTTAGCATTCAGATCTGTGCCTAGGAGTGGGGTTCCTGGGGCATATGCTAATTCTATGTTTAAATTCTCAGAGCACTGTCAAACTTTTTTCCACAGTGACAAAGTAATTTTCCATTTCCACAAGCAATGCTTAACTGTTCTAACTGCTCTACATTCCTACAGGTATGTTTTGCTTTTAAATTGTAGGCACCAAAGTGGATATGGCAGGTTTAAAAACATATATATATATATATATATATATATATATATATATATATGTTTTAAAATATATATTTATATACATAAAACATATATATAACATATATATATATATATATATATATATATATATATATATATATAGAGAGAGAGAGAGAGAGAGAGAGAGAAATAGAATGTATAAGAATGGATGCACAAAAGGTGAAAGGAGCAAAAACTCAATGAACCTTTACAAGGTTCTTTGCTGTACCCAAACTAGGACAATAGTAATTCATAATAGACATTGGTAAGAAATGGACAGTTACATGAACATGTAAAAAATAGATAAAGCAGCCTTAGAGAAAGGAAAATTTGGGCTGACCAAATAGCTCAGTGGATTAGAGCACCTGCAAGCAGGCACAGGCCTGCTGGGCCAGCCCCACCCCTGGGGCATGCTGAGATGGTGGTGGGGCACCTCTGTAATCCCAGTTCTTGGGAGGCTGTAAACAGGCAGATCACCATGAGTCCAATCCATGCAGTGAGACCCTGTACACCCTGTCCTAAATACATAAAAAAAAAGAATTTGTAATTATTATTTCTAGATGGCAAGATTATTTACATAGAACATCCAGAAGAATAAAAAAGAGTATGTAAATTTAATAAAGGAAAGGGTACTATAGAAATGAATTTTATTTCTGTATGTTAAACATTAACATTTGAAAAGTTAAAAACAGTATGTATAGTGTAGCAGCATAAAATGTGAAATACTTAGGAATAAATAAGAGTTGTGGAAGCTATTTGCATTCAACACAAGAAATTAATACAGAGCTGCACTTGGTCCCACATGCTGCAATCCCAGATCCTTGGGAGGCT